>JBBYHL010136659.1:0-58069 GCA_038381835.1 Adansonia madagascariensis | reverse complement strand
TTATCCTTAATAACTCTTGAATCCAAACATGAAAAAATTGGGCTTCGTTTGGTTTGGGAAATTTGCTTTCATTTTTTTAAAAATAATTTTTGATTTTCTATTTTCTAAATTTAAAAATGCATTTGGTTTAAGAAAATGAAAATTTATTTTTCAAAAACAACAAATAGTGAAAACTTGTTTAGTACTTACATATATTTTCAAATATGAAAAAGTTTGAATGTTTATATATGTGAAAAAATAGTCAATATTTCATGTATTTCAAGCTCCTTTTGATCTATTCTTTATGTTGATTTTTTATTTATTTACTATATATTGTGCGTATCAAAAATTAATTAACAATTATTGTTAGTTTTACTTTTAAATGAAAACTTTATAAAAAATTTATATTATTGAGACTTCAATATTGATATGAGTTTAAACATTAATTTTATATTATATATAATTGTATAAAAAATTTTAATACTTTTAATAAATATTTTTAAAGTATTATTATTTTTAATATTTTTGACATTTTAGAGAGGCTGATTTTGCTTAAATATTCTAAAATGGCCTAACAAAAATATCTAAGGTTTACTCCAGAAATTAAAAAAATCATTTTTACATATCTAGTGGCTCGATTTTATGTCTACTTGATGTACAATTAAAAATTTTTAGATTCCTTATTTTTACTTTTCCCATTTTTCAAAATATTTTTAATGAAAATGATGAAAATGTATTTTTTATGTTATATGATTTTGACCTATTTTCATTTTCATTTTTCAAAAAGCATTTTTTTTATTTTCCAACCAAACAAGTTTTCTCAAGCATTCTCTATTTTTTATAAAAATGAAAGCAAATAACAACTTTATTTTCTTAAACAAACACACACTTGATTTTTTCCTAAGATCGAAAGACCAATAATAGAAAACCTTAAGTAAATGGTAATCCTCATTTATTAGGTTAACGTAGACTTAACTTAGAGGTTTTTAGAAAGATGTATTTTTGGCAAACAACAAACAAGCATTTTGACCACATGCGATGAACTAAATATGATATTTATGACAAATAAACATAGAAAACATGCTTAAGCAAACAAAGATGACATTTTAGTGTGAAAGATACGACAAAATGCAAGGAAATGATTAAGAGGATAAATAGAGATACTAAGATATGTCTATAAAGACATGAAACATGGTATGAGTATGGAAGAAAATATTTTCATAACATGTACATGTGCTAGAAATTTTAATGACAACATAAAGACATGATTTTTAGGTAGAAAAAATGCATAAGCATGTTAAAATGTGCTTATAGAGGCATAAAACATGATATAAGCTTGAAGGATAATGCTTTTATGACATGAACATAAGATGGAAATTTCATTACAGCATAAAAACATTATTTATAGGTAAGAAAATTGCATGAGCATACCAAAATAAGTTTATAGAGGCATAGAACATGATATGAACGTAAAAGACGACATTTCCATCACATATACATGGGATGAAAATTTCATGACAACTCAAAGACATGATTTCTAAGCATGAATATGTGATAAGAAAACAAAGAAACTACATGGAACCTATAAAGGGTCATTGTTGCATAAAAAGGTCATAGCATGGTAAAAATCATGAAAATGGCAATAAAATGAAGAAGCAAGCTAAGAAAATATAATAGTAAGAGCTGTAGCAGTTTTTTCTCCCTAAAGATGAAGTTTTTTCAAGCAGTGATGTTGCTTTTGAAGCTTTTTCTTACTTATTATGAGTTAGTAAGAAGAGGCATAAAATAGTGTTTTTTGAGGTGCTTCTTTGAGATGGTATGGTGAGCATTTGAATGCCTCAAAGTGAGATTTTGGAAAAAAAACAATTGATTTTGACTAATGTTGAATATAAGGGACAACATCGCATTATCCTCCTTTCGATTTTATTTCGAGCAAATTTAGATGTTTTAGGGGTCGGATAAGGTACCATAGGAAAGGCCACTATATAAGGGTTAATGCAAAAATATTCCAAAAATCCCAAGAAATCATTTTCGAGGTGGAAATAATTTTTCAAGTTAAGACTAATGCGACATTGACAGCAGATGCAAGGAAAGGTTGTATTGAACATTGAAAAATCATTCTTAACTTATATAGAATCATTAATTATAAATGACATCTTTATAGAGAGAGAATTTCACAAACCTTTTAGGAAAAATATTTTGCAAAATTTACATAAATCATTTGGTGTGCTGAAATAGCCTAAACAGAATGCATATCGTTGATTCTAGAGGTTCTAGATAGCCCTAAATCAAAAGTAACTCCCTCATCTATAATGATCCGAGGGCAAACAAGATATTTTTGGAAAGGTAATTCAATGTCCTTTTAGGAAAAAATATTAAAAAATTAAAAAAATGATTTAAGGTTCAAAAATGATTTTTCAAATCATGATAACAGTGCTATTAGGGAAAATAGGGTATTTTTGGTTTCTTTAGGTTTCTTAGGACTAAACTCTAGCCATGGACATCCAAATGTCCATGGCAGAAAAGAATGATTGACATGGGCCTCATGAGCTCGTTTACAAAATCTTTGAGTAGTTTGGGATAATAAGATACCTATTGACTATAACACAAACAACTTGGAATAATAAAAGAAGTATCTTGTTTTTTAAAACAAAACATTTTGCCTCAATAACCTTCAAATCCAAAAATGAAAAACTTGGGTTCTGTTTGGTTTGGGAAAACATTTTTGTTTTCATTTTCTATTTTCATTGTATTAAAAATAATTTTAATTTTCCATTTTTGAAATTTGAAAATGCATTTAGTTTAAGAAAATGAAAAATCTATTTTCCAAAAACTTTTTTGGTGACTATATATATTATAAAAAAAGTCAATATTTAATAAGTTTCAGGCCCCTTTTGATCAATTCTTTATGTCGATTTTTTTTTATTTTTGCTGTATATTTTATATATTAAAATTTAATTAACAATTATTGTTATCTTTACTTTTAAATGAAAATTTTATAAAAAGTTTATATTATTGAGACTTCAACATTCATATGTGTTTAAACATAAATTTTATATTATATATAATTTTATAAAAATTTAAATAATTTTAATAAATATTTTAAAAGTAATGTTATTTTTAATATTTTATGACATTTTGAAGAGGTTGATTTTGCTTAAATATTCTAAAATAGCCAAACAAAAATATATAGGGTCCACTTAAGAAATTAAAAAAAAATCATTTTTGCATATCTAGTGGCTCAAACTTATGTCTTCTTATTGTACAATTAAAAATTTTCAAATCCCTTATCTTCATTTTTTCCCTATTTTTCAAGATATTTTCAATGAAAATAATGAAAACATCCTTTTTTTTTGTTATCTAATTTTGACATGTTTTCATTTTAATTTTTCAAAAAGCATTTTTTATTTTTCAACTAAACAAGTTTTCTCAAGCATTTTTTTATTTTTTATAAAAAATGAAAGCAGTAGACAACTTTATTTTTTGAAACCAAAAACATGCTTGATTTTTCTTTAAGATTGAAAAACCAATAAGAAGTCCATGTTAATTCCTATTTATTGAGGTTAAATAGCCTTAGCTTAGGGTTTTTAGAAAAATGGGTTTTGGACAAACAACAAACGAGCATTTTTTACCAATATGCGATGAACTAAATATGATATTTGTTGAAAAAAAACATAAAAAACATGTTTAAGCAAGCAAAGATGGCATTTTAGTATGAAAGAAAAGACAAAATGCAAGGAAATGATCAAGAAGATTCATAGAGATACTAAGATATATTTTTTAAGACATGAAACATGGTATGAGTATGGAGGAAAATATTTTCATGATGTGAACATGTGCTAGAAATTTTAATGACAGCATAAAGACATGATATTTAGGTAGGAAAAATGCATGAACATCTTAAAATGTGCTTATAGAGGCATAAAACATGATAATAGCATGAAGAAGAATGCTTTTATGACATTAACATAAGATGGGAATTTTATGACAGCATAAAAACATGATTTATAAGCAAGAGAAATCCATTAGCATACCAAAATAAGTTTACAGAGACATAGAACCTAATATGAACAAAAAAGATGATGTTTCCATGACATATATATGGGTTGGAAATTTCATGACAACATTCATACATGATTTTTAAGCATGAATGCGTGTTAAGGCATTAAAGGAAATACATGGAACCTACCAAGGGTAATGGTTACATAAAAAGGTCACTAGCATGGTGACAATCATGAAAATGGCAACAAAATGAAGAAGCAAGTTGAGAAAATATACCAACAAGAGCTATAATAGTTTTTTTCCCTTAAAGAAAAAGTTTCTTTTCCAAGCAACGATGTTGCCTTTGAAGCTTTTTCTTAGTTGCTAAGAATTAGAAAGAAGACAAGCAAGCAAAAGTTACTTCAAATGTTGTTTTGGAGGTGTTTCTTTAAGGATGTATGGTGACTACGAAATTGGAGAACTTTTTATGTTTTTTTTTTGTGGTTGAAGAATATGTTTTAAGCGTATAAATCCAGGTGAATGTGTACTAAGAATATTGTGTTCTATGGCCGTGTGAATAATGAAGACAGAATGCAAAAAGTAGAAGCATTTTGTGTTTTTAAGGCATGTACTTTAAATGTGGACCAGGTACTATGCTTAGCTACCATTCAAATTCATTGGCTTGTTTAGCCAAAATAGTGGATCAATGCCACTTTACACACCTAAGCCATGAGAAAGTCAAAGATTTTTCCCTATCAAATTAAATAAAGTCATGCATATGTCCCTATTCATGGCTATTTGGGCCTCAAATATTGTAACTAATCTAATCACAAGTGCAAAGCTAAAGCCTAGTATGAATTCAGATATATTTGGTGCCAAAAGCATGATCTATATGTGTTTTAATGTTGTGGTGTAATACTAGGCATTTTTGCCTTAGAGGATCGATGCAAAGCTTCTTGTATCAATACTAGGAGTGTCATGACCTAGCGCTTGCATGGTGGTGCCTTACTTAAAACAAAAAAGAAGTTAAAAGAGGCTCACCCTTAGGTCATCCCTTGTTCAGGATTTAGATTAGATGTAATGAAGTGAAGGTTAAGGGAAAGACCATCGGACAAATCACTCATCTAAGTGGTCTTGGATGGTATTACAAAACGACTAAAACTTGGAGTCACCACTAATCATTTTGGGCTAGGTATGATCGAATACCTATTAAACCTAGTGATTTCAAGACATGAGACGTGAAATATTAATTTATTGACTGCATATACTAGAGTTCATTTTGAAAAAGGGTCTAAAAAGTGATTATGCATGGGGAAGAATTAGCACCCTCATGACACCTAAAATTGGTACCATCTAGCTATAAATTATCCAAGTATTGGTTTTCTTTGATTTTTTATGTGGTTATTATTCATGTGTAATATCCTTCTTAAAAATGCAAATTCAAGTATTAAATCTAGGATTTCATGGTAAAATTTTAATTAATGTCTCTCTATGCAACCAAAGAGGGAGGAGAAACATAAATGATTCAATAAAATGATCTCTGGATTGATTTAGAAAATGATAATCTACATCGATCACTAGATGGATACTGGCATAGAACATTGCCTTAGATTTTATGAAATTCAAATTAAAATCAAGAATCCAAAATCATCATGGAAAAGGAGATTTGTTAGTAGGCATAACAAAACATAATAAATGTTGCATTAAGGATGAATACTTAAAAACATAAAAAAAGGTGGGACAATCAGGATGTATCTTATAATTAACCTCTATTATTAAAGAATGAGCAAATTGCCAATTATGAGATGTGTTTGGATTTGATGGTCATCTTAGGTATAAAAAGTTTTAATAAAGGGTTTAGAGAAGCATGGGGAAGAAAAAACTTAGATTTGATGAGGTTTTGAAAAACAGGGTTGGAATGCCCCTTGAAAGAAATGGGGTTGAAAAATCCCCTCGAAAAAAGAAATATTGAGTGATTTTTGAAAGTCAAAATTTTATATATCTTGAGGAAAATGTAGGTCATACAATTGAACCACGATAATTCAATTAGGGAATGGAAATTAATTTTGAAAAATGTTTTAGGTCTTGATCCGAGCCTAATGAGATTCATGTCATGATATAAAACTTCTCAGAAAAACTATTAATACATTTTGTGTCATTCGAATGACTAAAAAAATGGTTCAAGGAACATCCTTATGACTTTTATCAAGTCTGATGAAAATAGGTGACAACATCGCGCTATCCTCTTTCTCGAATTTATTCCGATTTGGTCTGAAAGTTTCTAGTGGCAAACAAGATACCTTAAAAAGGTAACTTAGTAAGGATTAATGTAAAAATATTTTTTAAAAAATCCTAGAAAATTACTTTCTAGGCTGGATTAATTTTTAAAACTAGGTCTAAGTCAAAATTGATAGCAAGTGATGGGAAAATGGAGTAGTGAACTTAAAAAAATTGCCTTGGACTTATTTAGAATTGTTAATCACAAAAGATACCTTTTTGAAAAAGGAAATTTATGAGATTTTTAGGAAAAATCTTTAAAAAATCTAGGAACATTGTTTGATGGGTTGTAATTGCACAAATAAAATATAAGTCACTAATTCCAAAGGTTCCCAACAATAAAGGTTTGAAAAAAATCTACCTCCCACATCTGGAATGATCCAATGGCAAATCATGCACTGCTATAATAACTCGAAGCCCTTTCTAGAAAAAAATGCTAAAAATCCCAAAATGAATCTTTTGGGGTTAGAAAATAATTTTTTAAATTAGGATTAGAGTGCTATCAGTGCCAAAAGAGGTTTCTTTGAGTTTAAGGTCTTTATGGTCACGTGTCAAGATGTCACGCACATGAATGCTCCACTGCAGGGGTCTATGACAATGGAGTAACGAACGAATTAGTAGGCCACCAAATTGCCCACTATCCATACCATTAGCCATGATGAAAGGCTCAAAACAAGACTTTAATAGAACACTTGAAAATATTCTAGTTCTTGGAGGGGTTATAAACAAAATTGTTTGCCTAATGAGGCCATGATTCCAAACATTTATGCTTGAAATATCCCCAAGATTGGAGAACTAATATATTGAAAACATTAAATCCATGTAAATCCGCATTGATTAAAGTTAGTGTGGACTTAACTTGGGGTTCTCTTTGAAAATAGATTTTAGCAAGCATCATAAAGGGATTTCAATAAACATATGATAAGCTAAACTAACTGAAAACATCAAACAACAACAAACATTCAATACATCAACTTATCCATGCATTTCAATAAAGGAATCCTAGTGAAAATGCATTAATGGAATGGTAAAGGTCAAAACATACTAGAATAACTATTTACATGAGAAATAAGCATGTTGAGATGAAGGAAAAAATGACAAAAAAGGATAAGTAGGGGCTATGTTAATGTTCAAATTAGATATGGCATTTTAGTTCACCCAAATAGCATCAAGGCAACAATAAAGTTAACAAAATCCTAAAACTACTATAAATAAAGTCATAATAATGCATGGAAGCCTTAATAGGGTCATAAAAACATGGAGATTTGCTAAAATGATGATGATAATAAAGAAAAACAAAAAAATGAAATAATAAAGAGATAAAAAATATACCCAAATGAAGAACTTAACTTTAGCTTCTTACTTGAGCAGTAAGCAAGCAATGTAGAGCTCACTTTTTTCCCTTTCTTTTCAATGATTAGCAAGAAAGGAAAAAAAAACTTTGGGTTACGATGTCTATAAGGATGGTTTTGAGTGTAGAAATAGAGGAAATAAGAAGTTCTGGAAGGGTTTTTCGAATAGTGGAAAGGAAGCTATGGGAAAGAAGTTTTTGAGAGAGCTTAAAGGTTTTTAATGGCTGATGTAAATGTGGTGCAACCTCTTTTTAGCAAAATAAGAACATTGGATTATATAGGGGTGGATTCCAACCACTTAAATGACTTAGAAAAAGACATATAGGACTTTTGGCTTGTACAACATCATGACTTATTATACCAATGTGAAACCTTTTAGCATTTGATTAGTTAATCCTAATTCTTTGGCAAACAAAACCATGCATCAGCTGACCAAATGAGTAATCACAACTTTGTCCTTTATCAAATAATTTTTTTTCATGAAATGCCTCGATACTAAGCTTAATAGGCTTTTCTAAAATGTGTCAATCAAATGTTTAAAGCCTAAAATGAAATCTACATGATCTATATAAAGCTATGTTTGACTTTGGATGATTTTTAAGGCCAATGCTATGGCCAAATTCATGTTTAGCTGTTATAGTGAAGAAAAGTGTGCAAAAGGCATGAGATAGGGGAAGTTTTACCTTGTGGTATCAATATAATATACTTTATAGCGATTCTAAAGGCCTTCATGTATTGATACAATGAGTCTTGTTTTAATACATACTGCATTTTTGCTCTTGGTATTGATACAATAAGCAATGTATCAATGTTGAGTCTCAACATCTTTCCAAGTATCAATTCTTCATACTTTGTATCGATATCACAATCGATATCACATAATCCAAAATCATGATTTTTAGTTTGAAACAATCTTGTATCATTACTAAGACATTATTTATTGATACCACAACCAAAATTTCTTAAAATGTTGATACTCCATGCCTTGTATCAATCCACCATGGCCAAATATCAAGATCATGCCCTTTAGTATCAATTTAAGTAGTAAGATTTTGGCATTTGGGTGATATGGAGCCTTGTATCGATACTTTAAAGCCATGTATCAAGACATATATACAAAAATGTAGATTTTCCTTACCCTTGACTCTCTAAACCCCTTTACCTCGATCGAAGATAATGGAAAATTGACCCATGTTTCTTTGAGTGATCTTAATGGTGCCTTGAATGATATGTTCTAATACCTTGAATGTTAACCCAAACAAAATAGGGTTCTGCAATGCCCTCCTTGGATGTTACTGAGATCAGGAGTAAGGCAAAGATAAATATACATTATTTTATTTTAGGTGTAAGGATAACTCCTAAACACCTACAAAATGAAGATCCAATTAGTGCCATTCTAAGATAGGCAAGATATGTCATTCATGATTCTGACTAACAAAAAAAAATTCGATAAGTTTTGTAAGGTTAACCTCCCTAATGGGCTTGTAGTTTTTTAGAGTTTGACCCCTACAAACAAGTGCCAACTAATATAGGCTTTGACTCAGCATAGGTAGGTGGGCATCCAGCTCTTTATGGATAAACTTAATAGGTTTCCAGCTCTTTATGGACTGAGGTAAGCGTCTAACTTATTATGGACTAAAGTAGGTAGGCATATAGCTCTTTGTGGATCAAGGTAAGTGGCATCCAGCTCTTTATGGCATAACTCAATAGGCGTCTAGCTCTTTGTTAATTAAGGTAGGTTGCTCTTTATAGACTGAGGGAAGTAGGTGTCAACTCTTTGTAGACTAAAGTAGCTACACATGCACTTTTTATGGATAGAGGTAGGTAGGCATCTAGCTCTTTGTGGACCAAGGTAGGTTGAGTTTAGGGATTTTACTTAGGGTTTTTAGGGCTTTTAAAAATAAGAATCTATACTTAGAGTTCTTAGCTTCTTTGGAACTTTAAGAGGTAGAAGCCCATATCTGCAATGTCCTTTGTTGTTTCATGTATGAAGCATTAAAATGTGAATGCATGCTTGCATGATGCAAGCACGGTGATTAAAATCTTATTTGGTAATTGGCTACAATATTTTCGAGTTGTTTAGAGTTCTATGAGGTGTATTTTGTTCAAAGGCTCACCAATTTTATATCAATGTCCAAAAGTTTTTTTCAAATAGTTGAGGTAGTTTTTGAAGGTTAAGGTGACTAGGATGCAAAAAAAGGTTTTTAGTTTAATTAGCTTATATTAGGGGTTTTTCGTTAGGGTTTATTAATATACGTAGTGGGCTAGTTTTTTTGATGTAACTGAAAGGATGCATCTGATAATCCAAACTAAGTGATAAATATTTAGTTAGTGATAGTAGGGTCAAGGATTGTCAATTTGGCTCTACCATTAGGTTAAGGTTTATGAGGGACATTTTGATTACATTTTTAATATGAAAGAGATCTAAAGGTTAAGTTTGGCTATGGTTTCAAAACCTATTCTTAGCCTTTTTGGTGTGGACAAATCTTCTTGTAAAATTTCATCTTTGTTAAACTAATACTATGAAATCCTGTTATCAATTTTGTATAATCTATCAAGCATTATCAATTAGATGACAAGTATGATGCAATATGGTATGCAAGTATGAGGAAAGGAAATTAAGAGAATGAAATGGTATATTTCACTTTTAGAATAAGAGGAAGACAAGCCATGAAACATTTTAGGATATACAAAGAAAGTTAAAGATGAACTTTTCTAGGCAATTAGCCCCTATTAATGCTAATGACATGAATATTACATTCAGTGCTTCTAGAAACTTCTCTCAAACAACCAATTCTTCTTGTGTTGGTCACCCATAGAGGGACCCTTCAATTTGCCTCATGATGTGATGATTGCCTCAAGTTGAGGTAGACACCGGATTTTTCCTCTAAGATCAAGTGTAAGTGGGTTTGGTAGGTTGGATTAGGATAAGATAGTTATTTTAGGCCAAAATTTGGTGTTTTGATGATGTTATGATGGTAAGTCAAGTAATTATTGATCTGGGTTAGGTTTAGACATAACATTTGGTTGCTTAAGCCACCCTTTTATGTTTTCAACTTAAGCAAGTTTAGTTCTTTTGATGCTACTTTCAGTTTTCATCCAAGATTTCTTGAAGATGAGGATGCCTTCGCATGCTTCCATTCGAAGGGCTTTCTTAGGCCTAATATTTCTTGATGGAATTACAATTGATGGGTTGGACAGATCATTGCCATCCATCTAGGACTTGTTTAACCATGTAGGAATCTTCCCACTTTGGTGCCTATTTTACTCGAGCATCATTATGAATTTAGAAGATCTTTTTAAGCACTAAATCTTTTTTTTTTTAAAAGCTGACAAAGATGGACTTTTTTGTTATGAGCTCTCATTATACATTTTGGTACATTTATCTATTATAGATAGCTTTCATCCTCTTCTCATTGATGAGATTAACTTGCTTGTATCGGTTATAGACCTATTTAGATTTTTCAAGTTATGATTCCATTAGGACCCTGAGTGAAAGGATCTCTACTTTGATAGGTAAAATGACCTTCATCCTGTAGACTTGGGAGAATAGAGTAGCTCTAGTGAAAGTCTGAACTACTATGCAATATGTATGCAGCGTGAAAGGCAGCTTCTCGTGCCAATCTTTATAGGTTTCAGCCTATTTCTCAAGTATCTTAATGTTTTTGTTGGCTATTATAATCGCTCTGTTTATTTTTAGATGGTATGGTACTAAATTATGGTGCTTGATCTTGAACTATGAGTAAATTGATTTCATCATTTTGTTGTTCAAATTATGCAGATTATCAGTGATGATCTATTTAGGGAGCCCATATTAGAGATGATGTCTTATTTCACAAACTTGCACACAATAGATATATTGATAGCATATGAGTCTGCTTCTACCCATTTGGTGAAATAATTAATGGTAACCAAGATGAAGTGATACTTGTCCAAAGCTTTAAGGATAATGGGTCTAATTATATCCATGCCCCACATAGAGAAAAGCCATAGGGCCATCATTACATGTAAAGGTGAAGGTGGGACATGGATTTTGGTCGATCAGATTTGGCACTTGTGGCATTTTCGGGCATAGTCAATGTAGTCTTTTTTGAGTGTCAACCAGTAATAGCCAAACCTCATGACTTGTTTTGCTATTCTGTGTCGATTGGTATATGTGCAATAAATACCTTCATGGACCTCCTTTAGAATTCTCTTAGGTTCAAGAGCATCCACGCATTAAAGTAATGTTTGATCCTAACTTTTCTTACATAGGACTTTACCATCCAAAAGGGAACTTACAGACACTCTTCAAATGGTTCACTTATTAGTGTCAGTAGATGGTCTAGGTATTGTTGATCTCAAATACACCAATGACATGGTAGAACAGTAGACCATCCTTTTTTTTTCTACACTACGGTAATAGGTAGGAGCTTCGTGAATACTCATCTAGATGGGTGCGACCACTGACTCATAGGTTACTGCAAACATAGAGGCCTGGGTTGCCAGAGCATCCACCACTTGGTTGTCCTCCTAAGGTAAATGTTAAAAGCTAATTTCATCAAATTGTTGTTTTAGTTTGGTGATTAGCCTCCTGTATTGGATTAGTTTAGTGTCTCCAGTTTCTTATTCCTTTTGAAGCTAATAGATTACCAAGACAGAGTCCCCATATACTTTTAAAGTTTTGATGACCCTCTCAATGGCTACTTGGAGCCCTAATACACATGCCTTATATTTGGCTATGTTGTTAGTGTAGTTGAAGTTCAATTTAGCAGTGAATGGATAATAATCTTTAATCAATGAGATCACAATAGCCTCAATTCCATGCATTAATGCATTTAAGACTCCATCGAAACACATTTTCCATGTTTGGCTATAGTCGATACCATCTTTCGCTTCGGATACGTTTATTAGGTCCTCGTCTATAAGTTTGAAATCTAATGATTCATGGTCTTCTCCAGCTCGACTAGCCAAAAACTCAGTGACTATGCTACCTTTGATGGCTTTTTGTCTCACGTGAGCAATGCCATATTCAGAGAGCAATACTCGCCATCGAGCCAACTTTCCTAACAAAGCAAAAGCCTTGCACAAGTATTTGATAGGATCAAGTTTGGCAATTCACCATGTGGTGTGATATAACATGTATTGCCTTAACCTCTAAGTCGTCCAAGCTAGAGCGCAACACAACTTCTCATTCACAGAGTAATTGTTTTCATACTTTGTTAACTTCTTACTTAGGTAGTAGATAACTTGTTCTTTCTTTCTCAACTCATCATGTTGACCTAGTACACAGCCCATAGACTTGTTAAAACTGAGAAGCATAGGATTAATGGTTAACTAGGCACAATGTTACAAGCACTGGCATGCTGGATAGGTATGTTGCAACATGGCCTGGATATGAAACCTGATCAGCCCGACTTAAAAAGCCCTTGTTCATATATTTATTAATATATCACTATTTTATGTTCTCTAATTTTTATGGGCCATATCATTATTAATATTTTCTCATCTTTGGAGATTAGCTGGTCAAAATGAAATGACTATTTATTTAAAGTCACCACCAATCTATTTAGGCTAGATGAGATTGGTAACCTATCAAAGTTTGTATTTCAAGGGTCACAAAACCCTAGAATCAACTTTGACATCAATGATCATATCAGAGATCATACAGAAGGATCTAGGAGTCGGTTACAATTAAAAGTAAGAATCGACCCTCTTTTGATATTTGAAAATTAGTACTTTGTTAATCACGTGTTAACTTAAATTTGATTTTTACCTAGTTTCAACGTACGACATTTAATTTTAATTCCCAAAAAAATATTTTATGAAACCAATTTATTATTTCTAGTTGAGAAAACCAGGTTTCTGATAATTTTAAAAATCTAAATCTCTTACGTACCCTACTAGAGGACAAGTGGAACATTAAAGTTTTTATCATTCTATTTTGTACCCCATCGGGAAACCAGAAGAACACAAAAGGCTTTAAAATTTAAAATATATTTCACACCGAGTGAATGTGAAAGATTTTATTATTTTAAAATTTTATATAAATATCGATTTTCACTTTGAAAATGATATCTCGTTACTAAAATAATTTATAAAACCCCCTCATATATTGGGAGAAATCTTGATTTGTAAAATATAAAAAGATAATGTCCAAATACTCGATTTAGACAAACACTATTAAACTGGACTTACAATACCCACATGAGATCAAAATGACCAAGATGTCCAGTAAAGTGCATTTTCGTCATGAAAGCACCCTAGTGACTCTGAAGGACATAATTTTACGATAAATTACAAAATTACCCTAAGGTATACCTTTGTCGTGAAAGTATCCTCGTACCTTAAAGGACACAAAAAGGATCATTAAAAAGTGAACTTTTCCTAAATTTACACTTTTGGCATAGAAGCATCCTAGTGACTACCTAGGACTTAATTCTAAGGAAAATTACTAAAAGGTCTCAGAGGTATACCTTAGACGTGAAAGTATCCTTGTACCCTAAAGGATAGAAAAAAGATCATCAAAAAGTGAACCTATCTTAAAAGTAAACTTTTGGTATAAAAGCATCTCGAGACTATCTAAAACTCGATGCTAGACAAAATTATCAAAATGCCCCTGGGTATACCTTGGACATGAAAGTACCCTAGTAACCCTAAAAGACTCAGTAAAGATAATAAATGATGATTTTTCCCCCAATAGGTAGTTTGGATATCAAAGGTGACCTAAAATCCAAAAATTACAATTAAATCCCTAAATTTTTCAAAATTACATTTTGTGCCATAACAAAAAACCAAAAATATGAAAAGTTTTAATATGTTATATACCCCATCAGAGGACTAGTGGAATGTTAGAAATACTTCACAATTACTAAAATATCCTAAATAAGATATTTAATGTGAAATACAATTTTAACCTTAAAATGCTAAGCTCTCCTAATGTTCCCTAAACTTTCCTAAATTTGCAAAATGGTCCCTACATAATTAAAACGTAAAATTAAATATCAAATATATTAAGATTAACACAAAAATCACATCCAAAATTCAGAACTAAGGCTTGGCCAAACATTAATGTTCTTGGAATAAATTTTCAATTTAGTCCCTAAACATCATAAAATCAAAATAACATCTAAAATCTCAAAAAAGATTAACAATCACACTTAAAGGATTTAACCAATATGGATCTATCTATCCATGGCCATAAAAAATTTTTAGAAAATTATTTTAAACTCTCTACAATTTTTAAACAAGACAATATAATCCAAAACCTAATTAAATGAAGCATGAAAACTTAACAAAGCAACATCATCATAGTCGACCATCATGAAAAAAACAAGAAAACTATTATTTCATTTTATTATTTTTTGACACAAGTCATGAATATCAAAACAAACTGGCATCATCAAGCCTAAATATGCAAAACACTAAGAGATAAAAAAGAATATATCAATATAGACCATCAAAATCGCCATGATAGTAGCAAAGAAAAGACCATGACATCATATACATGATATCAAAACATCATTTCCATCACAAATATGAACACATGAAGAAAATCAAACAATTGTAAATAAAAATCAAATATGACAAGTAAAACAAAAAGAAATGATCATGGCCTTTAAAATTGGCCATTAACATGGAACCAGATCCATGAGCTCAAGTCATCAACAGTTTCACTAAAAGGAAGAAAAACAAATGAAATGAACAAAAATCAAAGTTTTTAGAAGAAAATTACCTTAAAAGTTAAAGACATTTTTTGTGTTTCTTCTTTACGATAGCTAATCCCCCTTTTACTTGAAGCTTTCTTCCTTTATTTATATGGGGAAGAATTAGCCAATACTTGGCTGAAATCAAGCTGGCCGAATGGCCTTATTTTTTTCTAGTTTTTCTTCATTTTATTTGCATGGGTAATTGTAATTTGATAAGAATTACAATAAATGGATATGAACTAATGGTCATATCATAATATTTGTTCATGATTTTCTACATAATAATATCTAATAGGTAGTTAAAAACCAACTAAATTAGTTACAAAAAAGTTAAAAATCAATTAGACTAGTTTCCATGAAACTAGTAGAAAAATCCATAATAAAATTAAAATAATAATAAATAGAAGAATTAAAATTCAAATTAATAATCATAAACAAAATTGTGAAAATGAAATAATGAAAAAAATCTTGATCAAAAATTCAAAACTCATAAATTATACAATAAAAATCCTTATGAAAAAATTGAGATATAAAAAAATTGAAAGCTCATAAAATAAATTGAATTTTTAAAAACTGATTTAGTATGAATTTAATAAAAATAATTAAAGAATTTTACAAATTATAAACCCAAAAAAATCCAACCATAAAAATTGTAGAGTAAGAAACTCCGTATTTTAGAAATAAAAGATTTCCATAAAATGGATTGGGATTTTTCAAAACTAAATCTATGGTTTGATGAAAATATTTAAAGAATTTTGAAGTTCAAAACTTGAGAACATTCTGCCAAAAATTTTATAGATAAAGGAAGTCTTTTATTTTTAAACTAAGAAAAATTTTAAAAAATACATTGAAACTTATAAAATGAATTGAATACAACATATTATCTAAAATATTAATTTTTAAAAAATGGTAAAAATGAAAATTTGAAGTCCGAATCAATTTTTATCAAAAAAATTCATGAGCAAAATGCTCGCAATATTGTGAGAAATTCAAAAATATTTGGCAGAGTTGACAACTAGTCACCTTGTAGTATAAAATGTCAATATTTAATTTTTCTAGAATATTTTTAACTTTCTGGAATGCATATCGACATAGGTACTACACAATTGTCAGTAAAAATATACTATGGTCAACTTTTTAAGTTTTATGAAAAAAATCTCAAAAATGCCTAAAAATGAAAAATTTGACCACAACATTATCTGCAAAAATGATTTTCAAAATTTGATAAAAGAATATTTAGAAAGTGATTTTTCTCGTGAACATTTATCCTTTTTATCCGATATCAGTCTTCAAAGGGCACTTTTTCTATCATGTGTACATATGGCCATCTATGTGTGACAGAATAAGTTACAAAATGTGTAAACTAACTGGCAGAGGTCCATTTTCACCAGGGTAGCTGAGCAGTTCTTAATCTCAGATATTTAAATTAGGAAAAAAGCCTAGACAAAATTAGTTGTCTATAGCTACCCTTCTTTGGTCATTGTTGAAAATTAAGAATAGGGCAAAAATTGAATAGACATGATTTTCTTTAGGCCATAATAAACCTTGTCACAGAAAAGGTTTTCATGCAAGAAATCTTACCTTTTTTTTGTCAAATATACATATTTTTTCTATAGAGGCCAACTCTATTAGGTTTCTTTTTAACAACTAACTTAAGCTTTTGCATTTGAATGCTAATTTTCAACTGGGTTAAGGCTATCTGTTACTCTTGGGTTTTCATTTTATGTACCAATTTCGAAGGGACATAGCCATCATCTATTCTTACGCTTTCATTTTAGTGCCAATTTTGAAAAAATTAAGTCGTCATCTACTTTTGGGCTTTTAAATTTTTGGTGCCAATTTTGTAAGGACGTTGCCATAAGCTAATCCTAGGCTTTCCAATTTTTTACGCCAATTTCGCAGGGACATAGCCATAAGGTACTGTTGGCTTTTCAATTTTTTATGCTAATTTCACAAGGACATAGCCATAAACTACTCTAGGGCTTGGTGTAAATTTTAATTAGGCAAAAGCCATCATCTACTTTTGGGCTTGGTCCTAATTTTGATTAGGGCAAAGCCATCATCTACTTTTAGGCTTAGTGCTAATTTCAACAGGGATAAAGCCATAAGCTATTCTTGGGCTTTCAAAAGCTTTCTTAAGCTACTTTACATAGGATTATATGAAGAGGTTAGCTTTTTCTGCCTACCTTATATAGGATCTCATGAAAAGGACATTTTTCTTAGAACTCTACCTATCCTACATAGGATCGAATAAAGAAACCAACTTTCTAAAATCCTCCTTCACTTATCCTTCATGGAATCGGATGAAAAGGCAACTTTTTAAAATTATCCTTCATGTATCCTTCATGAAATTGATGAAATGATAACTTTTTAATATCCTTCTTCATCTACCCTTCATGGAATCAAATGAAGAGGTAACTCTCTAAAGTCCTTCTTCACCTTTCCTTTATGGAATCAAATAAAAAGCCAATTTTTCTAAAATCCATTTTCACTTATCCTTCACAAAATTGAATGAAGAGGTGACTTTTTAAAATCCTTCTTCACCTATCCTTCACAGAATCAAATAAAAAGGCAACTTTCTAAGATCCTTCTTCACGTGTCTTTTATGGAATCAGATAAAAAGGTAACTTTCTAAAATCCTCTTTCACTTATCCTTCATGGAATCAAATGAAGAAGCTATTGGTTTAAATGTCATGTTGGTAAAGTCTCATCAATCTAAGCCTTATTGTTACCATTTTTCTTTATAGATTTCTAATATGTTAGTAAGGTCTCATCAATCTAAGTCTTATTTTTGCCCATTCTTTCTAATGGCTTGATGAAAATTTCAATCATTAGAGGGTGATTTCATGTTTGCCCCATGAAATCTTCCTTTCAATCTCATCTTGAAGAATCTATACATTATTCAATTTCTCTTGAAAAGTCACTAAATGTCAAATTAGTATTTATCAATTTAATGATACAGTTAATGTAATTAAATGAGAGTCAATATTTCATTGCTTAAAATATATTTATATACTTCCATTGAAAATCATGGAAAGTATCAAAATTTATCTAAATTTCAAGGATTTACAAGATGAGATCACCTTCTTATTCCAATCTAAAAAGAATCTACTTGATCAAAAGCCATAATTTTCTAGTATCAAGGATAATAGACATGCCATTTTCATCTTTTTGATATTAAGACTTTCTTATGATGGATGATCACCATTTGGGACATCTTAATTTGTAGACATAAATGGGCTGGCACTGCTAAAATTTGATTTGAAAAAAATGATACAACAAGGTCAAGGTTTATCAAAATCAAGTCTAGGAATGTTCGTCTTATGGGAGTTCCTTAAAGATAAATAACCAAGTTACAACATCCTTTTAATTTTCAAATACAATAGCTGAAGAAGTGTTAAACTAATGTTAGTAAACATCAAGTCTTGAAGGGTTAATTTGGAAGGCCTTTGGTATGCATTGATTTCTGAAGTAAGTTATGTAGGTTCTAAAAAACTATCTTGAAAGGAACTTTTAGGCTTTTTACCCAACTTTTTATTGATGTCGATATCTAAGGCCATAGAAAATGAAGTTTAAAAGGGTTGGAAGAAAATGATGGTTCTGCATAAAAGTTTACTCACACAGTCAAATTAGGTACATAAATATCATTTAAATGCTAAAGAAAAAAAAGATGATGTGGAATATATGGTTTCTAAAAGTTTCAATCGACGGCCAAAACTAACTAATAAGAGTAATAATTGCTTAATGATTAAAGAAACGGATCACTTTATGACTAATACTAGTCTAAAAACCTCTATAGCAATTGCTCTTAATCCACTTTTATTAGTTAAGAGCATTTCCAAAGCCTTTAAGGTTTGCTTTAAACTACCTTTTTTTTTCTGATTTTCACCTTAAAACTTTATTAGTTCTTTTCTCTTTCTCTTCTTTTCTTTTTTGTTTATTTTTGAATTGAGTGCCCCATCATATTCTTAAAAACCCAAAACTCATCAAAAAAGGTGAATTTTCAAAGTGCTTCCTAAGAATGGCTCAACAGCCTAAATGGATATGTTTGATCAAAATAGACTTTTATAGGTATATAATGTAGGCCATGGTTTGGGGTTTAGAAAAATAGATAAGACCATATCAAATTTTTAAGAGTAATTAAATCAAGGATACATTTTTAATAGAACTCGACTTGACATGTCTTCCAAGATAAATATATATCTTTATTTTTTCATTTTTGCTTTTCATTTTTTTCTTTTGTCTATTTCTTTCTTTATTTTGTTCTTATCCTTCTTCATTTTGAAGGAACTTAAACTTAATTTTTTTATTCTCCCCTTTGAAGGAATTTAAGAGCTAAACTTTCTTTATTTTTGAGATTTAAACTTTGAATCAATCTCTGACTTTGCTTTATGAGATCTAACTTGTTCTTCTTGTATCAAAATTTACCTCTTATAACTTTGAAGCTTTGCTTCACTTGTCCCTCAGTAAGAAGGGTGATCCTTGATCAAGGATTAATAAAAGATGTAAACGATCAAGGTTAAAGAGGACTACGTAAAGAAATTTTTTATGTTTGCTAAAGGATAAAGAAAGATGACCATTTATCATCTTAGACAAGGCTATTTGAGCTAATAGGCATTTCGCTTGGGAAAAGGATGGAATTATTTTTGAAATCATTTTGATTACCTTAATAACATGATATTGCAATCAATTTTTTCTTTATTTTTTTTTCAATATTTAGGCTTAGGGAATGCCACTTAAAATTATTAGCTTTGTAGCCAGTAGCAAATCTAGGTTCTAGTTGGACCTTTTCATAAGACATCAAATTGGTATGGGAAAACTTTGAATTTCACATCTTATTTATCATGTATTGGATTAAAAATAATTTTATCCTGAAAAAAAAGGTACTTTTTTGTTCAAGTTTGTTCTCGTTCTTCCTAAATCGACTATTTGGAAAAATGTCATGAAAGTTGTAGTAAAAGGTTATTCAAATGAGAGAGATGTTGAAATTACTATAATTATTTTAACACATGTCAAGCTATAGCATTTGAATATTTTTAGGAATATAACTTGTTTTTTGACTTTTGAGGAACCTAAAAAAAGAATATTTGGCTATAAAAGATCTATGATTGAATGTCTAGGACAATGACATATGTGGAAATGAAGAACCCTTCTAGGAGAGTTGAGCCTAATGGTGATTGTATATCAAAGAAAAATTTTTAGAAGGTTCTCATTACCTTAGATATTAGAAACAAAATTCATGGTCAATGACAAAATACATAATATTCGTAAACCAAAATTTATTTCATAATTCAAAGTTTCTAAAAAAAAGGTAAAAAATTTTAAAGTCAAAATATAAATTGCCTGTGATTGGCATACTACCGTAAGGTCAATGAGCCTCAGGTCTATCATCCCTAATAGGCATCCATCAATTCCTAGAATTTTACTGGTTCAGGATTCCTAAGAGCTTGTAGTTTTCTCTTGAATGCATTGCAATTCTCTATGGAATAAACTTTCACCCCTTAGTGATACTCGCATTTGACACTTGGATTGTACCATTCTAGGTAAGGAGGTCTCTTAAGCTTTATTGGGATAGTGGAGATCAACTAATTTTAAACAAGCAAAGGAAAAAGCTCAGTGTAAGAAATCTATGGGGCATGATACACCTTTATCTTTCTTCTTTTCCACTTTTGAGAATCACTTGAGCTGTCTCATGGGTCTCTTAGAACTCAGGGTTAAAAAGGTTTATGTAAAGGGCTACGAGGTACAAGGATAAACCTCTTGAAATCGCTGAGCATTGAAAGGCTAAGGTAATGGCAAATGTCCAAATGGATTTTCTCAGTTTCTTGACTCATTATGATCCTGACTTTTATCATTATGACTTACTGACATTTAATGACAGGATCACTCTCTTGTCTCACATAAGCCACCTAACTTTTGCCTATGATCTTTCTCATTTTTGTGCCATGTTAAATTCTTTCTAAAGCAAACAAAATATCTACACACTGAGAGAACACAGTTTTGACTAAATTATCATAATATGGAGGTGGCAAAGTATCCACAAAGTATGCATGCATTTATTTATTAAAGAGATATGGTTGGATGCATGAAACTACATCTTTCCATCTACATGCTATTCTTTATCGCTTTTATTAGGATTCTTTCTCATGTTTTGGAAGGTTCCTTGATCCAGAGTAATTTTTAATATGTACTCATATTGTCTTAAAAATGTTTGAGTTAGATCCCTCTATGTGCTCACTTGGCTTCTTTCTGATTGGTAATACTATTGAAAAGCTACTCCAGTTAAGCTTTTGGGAAAAATATGGATGAGTAATTTCTCATCTCTAGCATACCTAGCCATTTTATGGCAACATGTCATTAAATGTAACTTGGGACATGTGAATCTGCCATACTTTTTAAACTTTGGAATTTTGAACTTTGGTGGGATAATCAGATCGGGCATTAAACTGTGATAATCAACATCAATACCACTATAGAGCATAGACCTTTTTATGGCCTTTAACCTTTTTTCAAGAAACTGTGACTTCCTTTTTTTGATCCAAGTGAAGAAATAATGATTCCTCTTATGAGGTGGCAGTCTTCACACTTGCCCCTTTGGGGAGCGTGTCATGGTTAATATCAATAATAGGTGGCTGACTAGATGTAAGCATGTTTTCTTGTTTATTTTAGGTATTTTCCATTTGTGTTCTTGAACATTGGGTGGTAGTCATTCAGCTTGCACCCCTAGATATCCTGGCAAGAATGCTAGCATTAGTACCTTCTAGTTGTTGGTGAACTAGTGCTTGCATTTTTTTCTTATTATATAGTATATTTCCTTTAGTGATTCATGTTATCTTACTTTATATGGAAAAAAGAACTTAAATCAATTTGCATGAATATGTATACGTTTTGCTAACATAAATCTTTATTATTATCCATGTACATATGGTAATGAATAAAATAATTAATGTATGAAGTACTAAATAGGTAAATGAATGAATGAATGAATGAACGAGTGAATGAATAAGTAGGTTGCATCTAATGAGACAAATTAGATGTCAAGCAATGGGCTACGTATTAGACATAAAGATTATTGTAGAGGCAAGAATTCAAGGAATTCACGTTGTGATTCTAGACTATTGTTTCATCAACCAAAACCTTTTAATTTATTTATTCATTTTTAGCTATACATTTCAAGATTCAAAAGAAAAAGCAACAAAAAGGCCATTATTGTAAAACATTTCATTTTTCTAAATATACTAATGCTTATGGGGAGTCCTTGCAAGCCTTAATGATTCTTTTTGAACCATAATCAAAGATTGTTTCCATGATCACTTCATTGCGCCTTAACACATCACTGCCCTTAGCCAAAAGATTTAATCATCAAATTCCTATAAGAACTTAGCTTTCTTCCCTTTGAAACTCAACATTCTTAACTGAAGGAATTCTTTAACTTTGTTTTTGAATTAAAAGCAGTCTTCTATCAAGTAACCTCGATTACTAGAGCAATAGTCACACTGCTTATTGGCATTGTAATCACTTAGGTATGAGGGTTTCAGTGGCTCCATTTGTAAGGGTACTAAAAATGGTTTCAATAAAGTTATGGTAGCAATTCAGCATAAGGAATGGGAGTCTGATCAAATTGATTCTGGTTTTGATTGTTTTCCCACCCTTTAAAGATAAGTGGTTTGCAAATAGTTTGATAGTAAGTTCCCTCCAATTTGGTTCTCATTTTGAACCTTAACACTTTTACTTCCATAAGCTTTCCACCTTACTTTTAAATCGAGTACAATCTTTAATAGAGTACCCCCAGACTCTAGCATGGTACTTACACTAGGCCTGAGGATTATACCATTTTTATATGGTATTTTGTAAGATTTAATATGAACAAGTGCAACCAGTCAATTTTGGAGCAAATAAGGGTATAGATCCTATAAATTAATGGGACTGAATTAAATTAAAATTTTTTCTGATTTCTTGTCTAAATTCTTCGATGGTTTTTTCAAAAGTGCTAACTCGTGCTTCCAATTGAGTTGTCAAGGTCATGCCCACGTGACCTACAAATGATGATATTTGTTTTATAGATTCCTTTTTAAGAACGCTAGTAGTTATTTCAGACAGATTTGTAAGTTTCATTCGATGAGCCTCGTGTCTGAATTCCTCTTGGATGGACTCTAACATGCTGATTCTTGCCTCTAAATTATCACCCATGTTTTTCTTCTTAAAATGTAATAAATAAAATGAATTTAGCACATCATGGAAATTATGAATGCATGAGCATATAAACAAATGAATATGTGAAAAACATGCTTGAATGAGTTTGCAAATTTTCATGAAATATAGATGTGATGCAAAAATTGAAAAGAAAAAAAATCCTAACACTATATTCCTTCTTTCACTTCTATTCTTTTTTTTAACTAAAGAAAGAATCCATGAAATCCATTTTTTTGGCCATAGAAATTTTTATTAAAAATGAAATAGCAACTACCAAAAATTGCTATGAAATTCAACTCAATATACCAAATCAAGGCAAAAATAATAAAGATAAAATTTAAAATATCAACACAATGTATATTTATTGATATAAGGAAAATCAAATTATAAGAGTAAAAGGATAAAAGCACTCCCCCTATGTGTACTTATTTTGGTAACTTCTAGAACCGAGTATGGCTTTAACTAGGTGAGGCCTTTACAGTTTCATCACATGAAATTTGGGTTAGACACCTAAATAGGCTCTTGAATTCCCTGAACCCGAAAAAGGCTAACGAGGTACCCTAATCCTTGCCCATTATGAGTCTATGTCGAAAAGAGTTTAATTCAAGTGGGAGTATTTGCCATGCCCGTAATGGGGCTAACACCTTAGACAGGCATAGGCATTTACACCCAACAGGTTTTTCATTAGCCCAGACAGAGGCTAACACTTAAAAAGGTAGAATTGCTTCACCCTTTCTAAAATATTGGGTAGCTTATTCCCCTTTTATATGCTGGAGGAGTCTAATGCATATGCATGAGCATGATGCGTGTGGGGGAATGAACAAACCTGTCTTGGCTCAAATGTTTCAAAAATAAAAGCCCTTATCCTAGATGCCCTACAAAATAATGCTACAAAGGAAACAAATGTGTTAGTAAAATTATAAAAAGATTATATAAATTAAAAGTATGATAAATATTTTGTTTTGAAAAATATCAAGAATTATAGTCCAATACCGGTTGAAGCTAAATCAATCAAAATTTAATTAACGTGTGATCAATTTTAGGCTTAACTCTTTAAACTTTCCCCAGTGGGGTCATTAAGCTATCGCAATATAGCCTAAATACGAAACCTGATTAGGCTAACTTAAACGGCACTCGTTCTTATATTTATTGATATATACTATTTTATATTCTTTTATTTTTATAGGCCATATTATTATTAATATTTTCTCATCAATATTGGTTGAAACTGAATCGATCAAAATTTAATTAACATGTGATCAATTTTAGGCCTGACTCTCTAAACTTTCCCTAGAGGAGTCACTAAGTTGTTGCAACGTGGCCCCGATACGAATCCCTATCAGGTTGACTTAAAAGGCACTCGTTCTTATATTTATCGATATATCATTATTTTATATTTTGCTATTTCCGTGGGCCATGTTATTATTAATATTTTCTCATCTCCAGGGACTAGGTGGTCAAGATGAATCACTCACTCGACTTAAACCCAAAATAGTTATTATGAAATGACTATTTATTTAGAGTAGCCGCCAATCTATTTGGGCTAGGTGAGGTTGGTCACCTATTGGAGTTCATATTTTGAGGGTTATGAAACCCTAGAATATCAACTGAGAAGTCTATGATCATATCAAAGATCATACGAAAGGGTTTAGAGTCAGTTATAATCACAGGTAAAGATTAACCCTCTCATGATACTTAAAAATTGGTACCTTATTAATCACTTGCTAACTTAAATTTGATTTTTATCCTATTTCAACATAAAGAATTTAATTGTAATTCCTAAAATAATATATTACAAAACCAACTTATTATTCTGTGTCAAGAAAATCAGGTTTTTGATATTTTTAAAAATCAAAATCTTTTATGTACACCATCAGAGGACCGGTGGAACACGAAAGCTTTTATCATTCTCTTTTATATCCCATCGAAAAACCAAAAGAACACAAAAGGTTTTAAAATCAAAATATCTTTCGCACCCATTAGAAGGTCGGAGGAATGCAAAAAGTTTTTTTTTCTAAAATTTATATAAATCTTGATTTTCACTTTAAAAAAGATATCTTGTTATTAACATAATTTGTAGAACCCTTCTCATATTTTGGGAGAAATTCTAGATATTACTTTATCTCAAAGACATTACTTTAATTTTTCAAAAATCTTGATTTGTAAAAAATAAAAAGACAATGTCTTAAGACTCGACTTAGATGAAAAGAACTAAACCTGACTTGAAGGACCCATATTCGGTCAAAATGATCAACATGTCCGCTAAAGTGCACTTTCATCATGAAAGCATCCCAATGACTCTAAAAGACTCAGTTCTGTGGTAAATTACTAAAATGTCTTAGGGTATATCTTTGACATGTAAGTAACCTAGTACCCTAAAGGACACGAAAAGATCATCAAAAAATGAACCTATCCAAAATGTATACTTTTGGCGTAAAAGCATCCCTTTGACTACCTAAGACTTAGTTCTAGTAAAAATTATCAAAGTGCTTTTAGGGAATACCTTCAATGTGAAAGTATTCTAATAACCTTAAAAAACTCGGTAAAGATAAAAATGACAACTTTTACCCAAAATGGGTAGTTTGGATATCAAAGGTGACCTAAAATGTGAAAAAGGCATTTAAGTCTTTAAAATTTTCAAAATTACATTTAGTATCCTAATGAAAAACTAAAAGAGTATGAAAAGTTTTAATATTTTCTACACCTTATGGAGGACTACTGGAATGCTAGAAATATTCAAAATTACCAAAATATCCTAAATAAGAAATTTAATGTGAAATGACTATTTTAACCCTAAAATGCTAAGCTTTCCTAATGTCCCTAAACTTTCCTAAATTTGCAAATTGGTCCCTACATAATTAAAACATGAAATTAAACATTAAATATATTAAAATCAAGACAAAAATCACATCCAAATTTCACAAGCAAGGCTCAGCCAAACATAAATGGCTTGGAATAAATATTTAAATTTTCAGTTTGGTCCCTAAACATCATAAAATTAGAAAATAACATCTAAAATCTAAAAAAAAAAAGCATTAACCAATCACACTTAAAAGATTTGGCCAACATGGGTCTACCCATCCCTGGCCTTAAAAATTTTTAGAAAATTATTTCAAACTCTCTACAAATTTTAAACAAAACAATATAATCGAAAACCTAATTATATCAAGCATGAAAACTTAACAAAGCAACGTTATCATATTTGGCCATCATGAAAAAGATAAGAAAAATATTATTACTTTTATTTTATTTTATTTTTAACACAAGTCATGAATATCAAAACAAACATGCATCATTAAGCCTAAATATGGGAAAAACCAAGAAATAAAAAAGAATATATCAACATAGACCATCAAAATCATCATGAAAGTCACAAAGAAAAGACCATAACATCATATACATGATTTTAAAACATCATTTCCATCACAAACATGTAACATGATGAAGAAAATCAAATTATTGCAAATAAAAATCAAATATAACAACTAAAACAAGAAGAAATGATCATAGCATTCAAAATTAGCCATTAACATGGAGCCAAATCTATGAGCTCAAGCCATCAATAGGCCACTGAAAGGAAGAAAAATAAATGAAATGAACAAAATCAAAGGTTTTAGATGAAAAACTACCTTAGGAGCTTTAGATATATTAAAAAATAAAGAAACTTTTAGTGTTTTTGTATGTTTTTTCTTAACAAAAGCCAATCCTTCTTTTACTTAAAGCTTTCTTCTGTTATTTATATGGGGAAGAATCGGCCAATACTTAGCTAAAATCAAGTTGGCTGAATAACCCTCTTTTTTTTTTATTTTTCTTTCATTTCATTTGCATGGGTAATTGTAATTTTTATAAGAATTACATTAAATGGATGTATACTAATGGTCATATTATAATATTTTCTCATGTTTTTCTAGATAATATCATCTAATGGATAATTAAAAATCGACTAATTTGGTTAGGAAAAAGTTAAAAGTAGAAAATCCATAATAAAATTAAAATAATAATAATAAATAACAAGAATTAAAATTAAAATTAATAATCATCAACAAAATTTTGAAAATGAAATAATAAAAAAATTCTTAGTCGAAAATCTAAGACACATAAAATTATATAAGAAAAATCTTTACGGGAGAAAATTGATATATAAAAAACTTCAAACTCATAAAATAAATTAAATTTTCAAAAGCTGATTTAGTATCAATTTAATAAAATTTTTTAATAATTTTAAAAATTATTGAAAAATCCAATCAAAAAAATTGCAGAGTAAAAAACTCTTTATTTTGGAAACAAGAAAAATCCATAAAACAGATTATGATTTTTCAAAACTGATTTTATGGTAAATTAATGGGAATATTTAAAGAATTGTGAAGTTCAAAACTTGAGACAATTTTACCAAAAATTTTATAGATAAATGAAGGCTCATATTTTTGAACTGAGAAAAATTTTAAAAATATAGTGAAACTTATAAAATGAATTAAATACAAAATATTATCCAAAATATTAATTCTTTACTAAAAAAGTCACGAGCAAAATACTTATAACACTATGAAAAATTCAAAAATAATTAACAAAATTGAAAACTTGACACCATATGGTATAAAATGCTAATATATAATTTCTTGAATTTTTTTATTTTTTAGAACGCATATCGACATAAATACTACATAGGTCTTGGTAAAAATATACAATGGTCAACTTTTTAAGAGTTAAAAAGAATCTCAAAATGCCTAAAAATGGTAAATTTAATCGTGACATTATTTGCAAAAATGATTTTCAAAATTTGACTAGAGAATATTTAAAAATTGATTTTTCTCTTAAATATTCATCTTTTTTATCCGAGATCAATCTTCCTTTTTTTATCACGTGCACATATAGTCATCTATGTTACAAAATAGGTTAAAAATGTGTAAACTACCTGGAAGAGGTCCACCTCTACCAAGTCAAGCGGTCAGTTTTTGATCTCAGATTTTTAGGACTATTAGGGAAGAAGCCTAGACAAAATTAGATGTTTACAAGGTAGCGCTTGACCTTGTCAAAATCTTGTTAGCATTCATCATTCCATTCACTAAGGTTTTGTCTCTAGAGTAAGCAAAAGATCGAATCACATTTGTCTGTTAGTTGGGATATGAACCTAGCTGTGTATTTCAGTCTCTCAAGGAAGCTCCTTACTTCCTCTTGGTACGAGGTGGTGAAAGCTTTCAGATCATTTTTCCTTTGTTGAGGTTAACCTTAATTCCTCATTCACTCATAATAAAGCCTAATAACTTGTCGGAGGTAAAGCTAAAGCTGCACTTAGCTAGATTTAGTTTGAACTAATATATGCATAGGCATTTGAAGAGTTTTTAGAGATTAGTGACATGCTTATCCTCTTTCAAGGATTTGGTAATCATATCATCGACATAGACCTCTATCTATTTGTGCATGAGGTTATGGAATAGCATTACTATTGCTTTTTAGTAAGTTGCCTCAGTGCTCTTAAGTCTAACTGGCATAACCTTATTGAAAAAAGTACCAACATGGTCAAGAAAGTGGTTTTCTCCACATCTCAAGTGCATTTTAATTGTTTCTAGGCCAAAAATCTATCCATTAAGGAAAATAAAGAATTTTTGGTGGTATTATCTAATAACTATTATATAAGGCAAAGAAAAGTTACCTTTAGGGCTAGCTTAGTCCCTATAGTCTATGTATATCCACACCTACCATCCTTTTTATGGACTAGGATAATGTTGACTACCTATTCAGGATACTTAGTTACTTTGAGAAATTTGGCATCAAACTATTTTTTAAAGCATCTTTCGTTTCATTCTCTTAAGTTTTTGTTGCACGGGTTTGCATTTAAGTTTTAAACTATGTTAATAAACCACTATGTAACTTTTTAGCCCAAGCATTTCTTTGTCAAAGTAGCCAAATACATCTCGATGTTCTTGAAAGAGGTTAATAAATTTGGTTCAGATCAATAGTTTTATAGAGGTTTCTATCTTGACTTCTTTTTGATTTTCCTCTGTCCCTAGGTTTATGGTTTAAATAGGCTCTTCATAGGGAAAGATTTGTTTCTCTTCTTGTTCAACTAGTCTTAGCAAATCAAGCGACATGGTGTTTTCCTTAAGATCCCTTTAGCTTCAACTTCATCGATGCAGATTGGTTACTCAAAATTAATTTATGAAATCTCAGTATGATTATTCATGTCATTTTCACCCATGTACCTAAAATATAAAGAAAAACAATATAGGTGGAGAAATATGCAAAGACAAGAAAGAAAGTCTAAAGATTTAGCAAAAAAGATAAGGATAGAGACAAGAGATGGAATGCAAAATGCTTACTTATTTTTGTTAATAATGCTTGATAAAAGTACACCTATATAAAGGATCCTAGGATACTCTTAAACAGTAGCATGTAGGTTTAGTTTGTAGCATTACTTCGAATTAGATGCAAAAGTATAAAAATCTTTATTTCAATCCAAATTCTTAGAACAAATCTTAGAGTGCAGAGACTAGTCTCATAGTCCATTGCTGAAGTTCTTAGCTCATTAATTGCATTGATAAAGAAGGTCCCAAATGCTCTATTCAAAATGACCATTATATTATTAGAGCCAAAAGTTTTTTCCTGATTCAAATTGATATGTCTTTTTGAATGAAAGCTTTCTTTTAGTAGTGGAAGCACCATTGGCTTGTATTCTAGATATTAACCCTTTAGATGGGCTATTCTCTTTTCTTATGCTTTTTGAGCTCGTTTCTTTTGTTGGTCGATAATAAGCTTAAATACCGATATTAAGTTAAATACCATACCTTTCTTGTCAATTTGATAAGTGAGTTTTAAAGCTTTAGAGATCCCTTATAAATGCTTTCTTAGTCTTTTTTCAGCCTGTGCACCCTTATTAATTATCGCTGAAGACTTATGTAAGTGTTTTTTCACTAATGAGGTTCAACCACTTGAAACCTTTCTTTAACCATGCTTATTGAGTAAATGAAAGGTGCTTGTTTTTTTATCATAGAACCCAATTTTGTATTCGTTCATCATTTGTTGGACCATTACACAAAACTCTTTACACTTTTAAACAATGTGATCTTACATAGTATGAAAGTTGCAAAAATTAGCTAATTCTTCTACTGACCTCTCAACCCCATTAATTACTTTTGCTTGTGCCAAAATTTACCAAATCAACTTCATTAGCATTATGACTTATTCTATATTCCTTACAATTTCATAATCATCTTCGGTACTGAACACATTCATAACTAATTTAGTATAACCTAGGAGTAGATTGACTTTAATACTAGAGTTTGACCATTGCTTGTCCTCAAATATTCTTTTTCTCTTATTTTCCAAAGTAGCTTTTTTAGCCAAATCACTTTTCATTGTATCATCAATCACTTTGCACAGTACAACTATGTTTGTGAAGTTTTTAATAGTGCTTTCTACTACCTTTTCATAGTAAAAAGTTTTTATGGTACCAATACAAAGGATGAATTTAGGTGACCTTTTTTAACCATCCTTGGGTGTAATACCTAAAATTTTCAGTGGTTTTCTTTCCCATGTTTAATTGAGAAAGACAATCTAGAGTCTAATCAAATATATACTTATATTAATCAAGGAAAGCATGAGCCAAATCTACCCTTTAGTGAATTATGGTTGGGTCAAGCTTTATCCACCAACAAGCAGCTACCTCAATTAAGCTATTTTGGAAGTAGTGTATTAGCAATTTCTCACTGCCTTTATGCCCAGCCATCTTTTGATAATGTATACCGATATATATGGCAGGATCCATGGTACCATTACTTTTATCAAAATCTGATACTTTAAACTTTGATAGGATGATGAGGTTTGATACTAGGCCTAGGGATTTGGAATCCATAATCCCTAATTTGTCATTTTTTTCTACATCGTTAAGGTTCTTTTTCAATATCTTGTACTTGATTTGATTTTCAATAGCCTTAGCATATTTTGAATCGATTTTTTTCTCACTCTACTCACTCATTAAGGTCTAGGACCAAAGGATTTCTTAGTGATGATCCCATATTCACGTGATGATATCCTTAAGCCAAACATAGTGCTATCGTAGGATTTATATAGATGAATGGTTGAGCAGGTGAGGTCAATGCTATAAGGGTGGTTGTTCTTAGGATGGCCCTTCAAAAGTATTAATGAGCTCAACATCCTAATTTAAACTAGCCTCAGGATTAGTTGTTCATTGCCCTTATCAGTGATACTTACTTACCATTTATCCTTTAGGGCAACAACCAACAGTTTCGTCAATTCAGCAACTTGATTTTCTAGTTCATCAGTCTTAAGAAACATTTGTTACTAAGCCTCTCGATGCATAACTTTAAGCCTTTCAATACAAGCCTAGCGATCATTCTCCTTTGCATTTTGACATAGATGGGTATTATATTTGTGTTGGATGTTTGATTTCATGTTTTGAGGACCTTCACACTTTAGAGTGATGTTGGATCAAAATTATGATGTAATCATATGCAAGTGAGAATGTTATATGAATGGGAAGAACATGATGAAACAAAGTAAATTATGCACGCAAATGTAAGAGACAACTAGATTTTGGCAACAACTCCAAAATAAATATTTTCCATTTGAGCATTGCATTAATTACAGTCTATCAAGTTTGAAAGTAATCAAATCTAAGAATACTGTACACAATTACTTATTTAATTACAAGTTCCAAAAAGTTTAAAAACTCTTGTCCATTGTCTCTTATAGGGATAAAATCTTACTTCACAGATTTAGCTAATTCAACCGTGTCATCTGCGCTAGTTTGAGCCGCATAAATCTACTCAATAAGGCCTTAGGGACCTTTCTTACACTTTGATGAAGCCTGGTCAATTGAAAACTAGCTCTAATGTAGTTCTTTAGAAGACCTCGATAACCTCTTAACCATGTGTATTGAACTTGAAGGGTATGCCCTAATCCTTAAACCCCTATGATCAAAGTTTTATTCTCAACTCTTCCATCTTAAAAAACTTGTACTCTAGCTGCTAAGATTTTGCTTTTTTTTTTTAATAAACTAATGCTATAATGCATGTCTTAGTGAGTTCTTTGGTAGTGGTCTCCACTTGAGTTTTCTAAGTTTTAAGGTCATTTGTGAGAGAAACAAGTTTGGTTTTCCATCCGATTAGGGTTTTACTAGTTTTTATATTTTTTAGCCTTTTAAGGTGCCATTTAGTTTTTCTTCAGGTCCTAAAGATCTTTATTGATGGCATTCTTTGTCTTAACAATGTCAAATATCAATTTTTTTGGACTTAACACTTATGCTCCCATTGGCTCTTCTTTTTTTGTAGCTGATGAATTTTTTTAGCGAAAATGGCTCATTCCTATGTAAACCCATGCTTTAATATATCAATCTTAGATGGAAGGTTACCCATTGGGACACAAGGAGTTCCATTAGCAGGTAGTAACATGGTGTCTTTAACTTACCTAGCTATCTAATCCTTATATGCCGAAGTCATTTTTGTCTTTTTTTAGTATGATACAATAGTTTTTGCCATGCATCGAAGATATTTTATACTAGTTTATGTAAGCATCCTTTCCATACTCGCAATCTAGCATACCAAGCTCATGATTGATGAGGATGGATTACTAACAATCAAATTGTCGTAAAACCATAAGCAGCACATAGCTCATGCTTCCCTATAATCAATTAAGAGGTACCTAATGAAATAGCTTGCAATGGACACAATCGACTAAGAATAATCTATGGAAATGTCTAACTCACTTCATTGGCATTCAAATCTCAAAACTTTGGAACCACTGAACCTTAATGGTATCTTGTAGCCACTCATTTTCCAAAAACTTGGTATGGGGATTAAATTTAGCATGTACGATTGTAGTGGTTTCTTACACCAAAAATGACTGAAAGGCCATACATATAATAGTGATAAATATCCAATAAAATGCGCCTTACCACTTTTTCTTCCAAAATTTAAAGATTAGGTAGTCCTCATTAAGATTGCAGGAGCAAGATTGTTGCCATAACTCAACTTCAAGTAAATATCCACTACGGTAACCTCTATGTGCCCCAAGGCTTTTGAAAAAATGATTAAACCATAGGTTGCTACTGCAAAAGTGTCCCAAATCTTCTTTTTGTCTAACTGAGTACTTATGGTTCCAAATCTTCTTCTTGTCTAACTGAGTACTCATGGTAGATTTTAAACTATCTTATGTGATGCATTCATTAATCCCTAGTTTGACTAGATATGAGTTCACCCAATCCTCTCGAACTTTGAACATGCTGGTCAACTTAGAGTAAATTTCATTAAATTAGGCTCTTCTGATCTTAAGCATGGTTGCTTATTCTTCTAATAGGGACTAGATCCTACCTGCTAAAAGTGAAATACCCATACATGAGATTCTAGAGCTATATCGTAGCACACAACAATCTGAAGTCGAACTTTGATCTAGACCAATAGAGCAATATCTTCATAATCTTTTGCAAATAGTGCTTAATTAGTCTTATCTCAAATGTTCCATGTATCTCTTAGCTCCTAAAGATTGAATTGCCTAAAAACCACTTTAGCCTATTCTAGGATCTTTAAGAAGTATTATGGTCAAAGATTATCCCTACTTTCTTTCTATTCTTTTTTTGACTCGGCCTTGATTGTCTCAAAATCCTCAAAAACTTTCACTAGTGCTAGTGTCACGGTAAGGTACTTGTCTATGGACACTGCCCTTAAAACCAATTGTCCCAAGATGATATGATATGACATGATGCATGTAACAAAGGCAACAATGAAAAAACACTAAGTTGGTAACATATTAACGACAAGAAATAAATCTTGGAACAAAATGCTTGGTAGCATAAAGGTGCCTTGAGGCAAGCATGGAAAGAAACATAGGTATTTTCATTTTGCCTATCAACTCTAGACTTATGCAAACAACATAATGGTATGTTCAAGCTAGAAGTGTCTCATTGGAATGAAAATCACTACTCAGGACACTGATGATTCATTCATCACCATATGATCACAAGTCAATGTAAAGCCATTAGATAGCATGACGACTTGTTCAAGTGCTTGTCCATTATGAGATAACATGGTGCCTTTAAGGACATTATGAAGGACATAGATATTCACTCATCAATATCTAATAGTTCATAGATTTTAAGCGAACGATTAGATAGCATAAAGATTTAACTGGGTAGGTTTTGTTCCCTGAGAGGAGATACCGGCCTCGAGAAGATACCAAATGGTGACATTTGAATGTTATCTCTTGTGAAAGAAAAAATTGTTAGTTATCAGTTGCACAACATAATGGCATGCCTTGATCGCATGATAATGGATGCATGATCTGGGATAGGAAAAAAGACATTGGTGATGATGTTCGCTCATCATCCTATGTGCAACAAAGAAATGATAAAGAAGATTAAAAAATAAGAAGTGCTTCCTCGAGTGTCATATTCTCTCGGTCAATCTAGCACTTTGGTATGGCTTAACATAGTTTGGCTTTTATGGCTGACTATATAGGGTTAAGTTGACTCAAAGGTTACCAAATCACTTTTCCATCTAGTAAAGATAGTCAAAGCACATAGATCCTAGGCCTATTGTAGGCTTGGTAGAACGAGTTTGATTCGAGTGAATGTATTTTTTTATGCCCATATAGATAGAACGAATAATATTGCTAGCCCATGGGTAAAAAAGAGATACCATGGATGACAATTAGCTCACTTTGACCTAATAAATGTATTATTCTTTCTCGAAGAAAAAGTATAATCGAGAGTCTAATCTGGATGTGAGTGTGCAGTGTGTGTCAAGGAAACAATCAAACCTTTTCATTTTACTCATTACCATTATAATAAAACCATCATATTTATTTTTTGGCAAGCAAGAACTTAGCAATCATAAGAAACACAAAAACATAGGGAGTGATGGCAAATAAACTTTATGTACCAAAAAGATTAAGAAAGGGGATTACAAATAAATAATGAATAAAATCAAGGGAAACAAAGAATTCAATGAAATTTAGCTAGTTGTAGGCTTGACTCATTAAGTTGTCGTGACCTACCACTTGCACGACATTGCCTGACTTAAAATGAAAGAGAAGGTAAAAGAGGGCTTGCCTTTAGGGCATCCTTCGATGGGGATTTGGATTAGGTGTAAAGAAGTGAAGGTTAAGGGGAATACCGTTGGATGAATTGCTTATCCAACTAGTCTTGGATGACCATTATGAAATAGCCAAAACTAGGAGTTGCCATTGATCATTTTAGGCTAGGTATGACCGAATACCTATTAAAATCGATGAGTTGAAGTTACAAAACTTGAAACATTAATTTTATGGACTGCTTATACTAGAGTTTATTTTTAGAAAGGGTTTGGGAGTTAGTTATATGTAAGGAAGGATTAGCACCCCCATAACCCCTAAAATTGATACCATCTATCTATAAATTATTAAAGTCTTGGCTATCTTTCAATTTTTATTTGGTCATTATTTATGTGTAATCCCTTTCCTAAAAATGCAAATTTTTAAATACTAAATCTGGGTTTTCATGGTAAAAGTTCAATTAATATGCAATCTAGGAAGAATGAGAAATATAAGGGTTCAATAAAATGATCTCTAGATTGATTTAGAAAAGAATACTCTATGTCAAGTGTGAACATCTAATTTTGTCCGAGCCTATTCCCCAATAGTCAAAAATATCTGAGATCAACGATTTAGCGGCCACCTAGTAAGGGTAGAATTTCTTAGGGTGAACTGATGTTTTCAAAGCCTATTTCACTGTGTCTAAATGGCTGCAAATGCACATAACAAAATTACTGCCATTTCAAGCATTGTACAAAATGAATCTCGGATAAAAAAGATGAATTTGAGGCAAAATAATTAGCTTTTAACTTTATCCTTGTGAAAAATTGAAATTGTTTCTGTAGATATTATCAAGGTCAAATTTCTCATTTTTAGGAATTTTTCAAAAATCTTTATTGATGATCAAGGGAAAATTGACCTTAATAACATCTACAGAAACAATTTCAAACTTTCACAAGTATAAAGTTAAAAGTTAATTATTTTACCTTGAATTCATTTTTTTTCGAGATTCATTTTGTACGATGCTTGAAATGGCAGTAATTTCGTTACATGCATCTATAGTCATTTAATCATAGTGAAATAGGTCTTGAAAATATCTAGTTCACCCTGAGAAATTCTACCCTTACTAAGTGGCTGGTAAATCCTTGTTCTTGGATATTTTAGACTATCAGGGAATAGGCCTGAATAAAATTAGGTGCCTACAACTACCCTTTTTTGACCATTGCTGAGAATCAAGAACAGGGCAAAGATAAGTAGACATAATTTTGTTTGGGCCATAGTGTCCAATAAACCAAAACAATAACAAAAGACAAACTTAGCTAACAAAGATTTTTTTGTATCATATAAATGCATTAACTCAAATAAACCTATCAAAACTTTATCGATCTTTCTGCTTAACTAGATGAAGTTAGACATCATGCTTCATTGGTACTCAACCAAGTGAAACTAACCAATAACAAATGGACCTTTCCTTCTGTACACCCTTGGCATAGAAACATTTCGGTGATCACAAAGGATTTGGTTCTAAGGTAAATGAACTTATTCCTGCTGTACACCTTACTAGTGATCATAAAAGATTTGGTTCTAACACAAATAAACCTATCCTCTAATACACCTTACTGGTGATCACTAAGGATTTGGCTTTAACATAAATTAACCTATCCTTACACCTGATTGGTGATCACAAAGGATTCGGTTCTAACATAAATAAACCTACCTTCTAATACACCTTAATGGTGATCACTAAGGATTTGGCTTTAACATAAATGAACCTATCTTCTTATACATCAGACTGGAGATCACAAAGGATTTGGTTCTAACACAAGTGAACCTATCCTCTTGCACACCTTACTAGTGGTCACAAAGCATTTGGTTCTAAAATAAGTGAACCTATCCTCTTATACACCTTATCAGTGATCATAAAGGATTCAATTCTAGCAAAAATGAACCTATTCCTTTTGTACACCATACTGGTGATCATAAAGGACTTGGTTCTAACATAAGTGAACCTATCCACTGTACACCTTATCGGTGATCACATAGGATTCGATTCTTACACAAATGAACCTATTCCTCATGTATAGCTTACTAGTGATCACAAAAGATTCAGTTCTAACATAAGTGAACCTATTTCTTCGGTACACCTTACTGTGATCACAAAAGATTAGGTTTTAACATAAATGAACCTATTCTTCCTATACAACTTACCAGTGATCACAAAGGATTTGGTCTAACATAAACTAACATATTCCTCTTGTATACTTTACCAGTGATCATAAAGAATTTGGTTCTAATTTCTATGGACACTTCAAATATCACCATTAAAACTTAGTCTTCAAATATCACTATTAAAGGCATTAAGAGAACACCGCTATCGACTGACTACCATTTGGACTTGCTACATTTGGCATAGATTTTAAGAGATTTCATTAAGAATGAAAACTTCTTAATGCTTGGAATATCACCATCGAAGCTTTAAAAGGATGCCACTGTCAACTAATTACCATTCCGACTAGCTACATCAAGCATAGATTTTGAGAAGTTTTATTAAGAATGAAAACTTTTGAATGCTTCGAATATCACCATCGAAACTCTGAAACAATGCCACTATCGGCTGACTACCATTCTAGCGAGCTACATTGGGAATAGATTTTGAAAAGTTTCATTAAGAACAAAAGCTTCTGGATGCTTCAAATATCACCATTAAAGCTCTAAAAGGATGCCACTATTGACTGACTACCATTCGGCCAGCTACATCGGGCATAGATTTTTAGAGGTTTCATTAAGAAAAACTTATGAATGATTCAAATATCACCATCGACACATCTTTAAAGCCTTCTTCACTTACCTTACGATAGGATCATGTGAGAAGGTGATAGATTTTTGAAGAGAATCATTCAATCTTTCTTGAAAGGTCATCAAATATCAAATATCACATTAGTGTTAATTCATTCAATGATATAATTTATGCAATTGGATAAATATCTACTAAAGTCATATTCATAAACTTCTATTAAAATAATGAAGAGTATCATAATTCATCAAAATTCCAAGATTTATGGAATGAGATTACCTTCTCACTCTGCCTAGGAAAAGTTTACTTGATCAAAATCTATGAAAATTCAAAAACAATTTCAACCATGGATTTCTAATATCAAGGATAATGGATGTGCTATCTTTATCATGATATTAAAACTTTCTTGTGATCGATGATCACCATTAGGGGCTTCTTTGAATAGGATGAAGAAATTAACTTAGAGGCACAAATAAGGTAGCACTAATAAAATTTGTCTTAAAGAAATAAACATAACAAAGTTAGGGTTTATCAAGACCAAATTTAGATAGTTCTTCATTTCATGGAGTTCTTTGAAAGACAAACAGTCAAGTGATAACATCTTTTTAATCTTAAAATACAATAGCCTGATAGGCATTAAAAAATGCTAGTAAACATAGAGTCTCAAAAGGGCTTATTTGAAAGGCTTTCGATAATTCTCAACGTTGGATATAAAAGTTATGAAAGGTTATTTTGAAAGGAATTAATGTTTGGGTATTTGACTCAACATTTTGTTGATGTTGTGAAATATTCAAAGGTTTGGGATCATTTCTGAATGTAGTGTAAGCCATGGTTCTTGGTTTAGGAGGAAAAAGATAAATAGGCCTAAATAAATTATTTAAGGTGACTGAATTAAGGATCATCTTTTTTCAGAATAAGTAGATTTTGGCATGTCTATAGAGATAAATAATTTTCATTTCTTTATCTACTATTACTTTCTTGATTTTTCATTGCTTCTTCTTTTTTTCTTTTTCTCTAAAACTTTTTCTTTCTTCATTTTGAAAGAACTTGACATTTTTTCATTCTTCACTTTGAATATTAGAACTTTCTTCTTTCCTCAAAATTTACGTCATGACATCTAACTTGTTCTTCTTATAACTTTAGAATGGAATTTGCCCCTCTGATCTTGAAGCTTTGCTTCACTTACCCCCTAGTGTGGAGGGTGATCCTTGATAGGGTTTAAAAAAAAAAAAAATAAATTATCAGTTTCAAAGGGGACTACAAAGGGAATAATTTTTCATATTTAAGAAAGGATAGAGAAATAAGGCCATTTTTCATTTCAAACATTGCCATTTAAACTGGCAAGCATTTCGCTAGGAAAAAAGGTAATTTCTTTCTTAAATCATTTTTATTACCTTAATAATATGACATTGCCCTAAATAAAGGCTTAAGTATGCCTTTCAATACTATTAGCTTCATAGCCACCAACGACTGGTTTAGCCTTTAGGAAAAAAACAAATTAGCTCGGAAAAAATATTGAATCTCATATCTTATGTATCAAGAATTGGTTCAAAAAGGTTTTATTCAAAAAGAAAAGGTGTTTTGAGTCACTTTTACTCTCATTTTTTGAATCAAGGATTTGAAAGAGTGTCAAAAAAGTTATGCAGGATGTGATCTAAATAAGAGAGATCTTAAAATTACTATTATTATTTTAACCCATGTCAAACCATTATTATCTGAATCTTTTAGAAGCATAACTTGTTTATAAAACCTTTAAGGAATCCATAGAAAAAAATTTAGCTTTGGAGGGTCTTTTGTGGTGAAAGGTCTATAGTTGAATGTTTGGGACAATCATATATAGAGATGTAAATGACCTTTTTGAGATAATGCAAACTAATAGTGACCACCTAGCGAAGAAAATTTTGCAAAATGTTTTCATTATCCTAGATATTAGAGATCATTATCAACAAAATTCACGGTTAATGACAATATACATACTATTTATAGACCAAGAGTCATTTCACAATTCACAGTTTCCAAACAGAAATGTACAAAATTTTAAAGTTAAGATAGAAATTGCCTTTGATGGTATACTACGATAAGGTCAATAACCCTTCGACCAATCATCGTTGATAAGCATCCACCAACTCTAAATTTTGCTAGATTGGCATCACTGAGGGCCAAGTTGTAAATCAGCTAGTTGAACATCGAAAGGTGTATCAAACTCTAAGTTCTTAAGCTTGAAATTCCATAAGATGCATGGTTATTTCTTGTCATCTCAATCATACCATCTCGGTACTAAATTCTTTAGCAAAAAAGATAGATCCAAAAGCCAAGTAATTCAAGTCAGAACTTATGGCAACATCTAATTCCTACTCTGGGTAGAGAGGTTTTTGGGCTTTATTGGAATAATAGAGGTCATCTAATTTTGAACAAACAAGGGAAAAACCTTGCTATAAGAAATAATAAGGCATGATACATCTTCTTCTTTTTTGTTTTTTGCTTTTGAGAATTACTTAAGCTAATTGCTAGGCCTCTTTGCCTTTGTGAAGCCCTGGATAGAGAAAGTTCGTATAAAGGGCTATGAGGTACAGGGATAAACCTATTAAAGTTGCTGAACGCTGAAAGGCTAAGGGCAAGGACATTGTCCTAATGGATATCCTCATTTTCTCAACTTGCTATGGTCCCAACCACCATTGTGTATGATAAAATTCTTTTTCATCTTATATATGTTACTTGTTACCCTTTAGTCAACAAGAATATGTATTATAGGACTGGCTCCCTAAAGATTGAATACTTTGATATAATTGCCTTTCAATTTATACCTCCTTGAATCCCAGTGAAGGTGTTGGTATAATAAAATTTGAGTACTCTGGGGTAATTGACATTGAAATTGTACCTCCTCGAATCCCCAACAGAGGTGTTGGTATGATAAAAATTAAGTACTTTGAGGTAATTATCTTTTAAGTTATACCTTCCCAGATCCCTAGCAGAGGTGTTGGTATGATATGGGACTGTTTATAATAATAATAATAATAATAATAATTTTTGGTCGTGGTTTTGCATTTGCAGGGACCTTTCCTTCTTATTAAAGTCAAGGACCGCTAATGCTTTTTGTGCAATGATTTTTGCATCTACCCCTTATGAAGGAGCACCAATGTTAATGTGGATGGTTAGTGTCCACTGATTATACATCTTAAGTGTTAATTAATTGTCTTTAAGCTTGTACTTCCCTAAATCCTCGATAAAAGTGTGAATAATACTTTTTAGTTGCAAACGAACTTGTTTGTTTTGAGTAACTTCATCGAACTTGTAGTACTTCACCCTTAAAAAATGAAAAAAAGAACTTAAATCAATATGCATGAATACATATATCTTATCAACATTTATCTTTATTTTTATCCATGTATGTCAATAAATGGAAAAATTAATGTTGAATTAATAAAAAAATGAATGAATAAATGAATAAGTGAAGGAATGAATGAATAAAATAGCATTTGATAAGACAAATTGAATTTCAAGTAATGACCTAAATATCAACCATGGAGATAATTGCAGAAACAAGAAACTATGAAATTCTGATCGTGATTCTACACTATCATTTCATTAATGAAAGCCATTAATTTATTTATCCATAGTTGGTATACATTTAAAAGATTCAAAAGAATAAGAAACAAAAAGACCACTCTTGTAAACACCCCATTTTTCTAAGTATATTAATGCTTCTAGAGAGCCTTTACAAGTACTAGTCATTCTTTTTGAACCCTATATTTATAAAACCCTTCATGATCACTTCATTTGCATGCCTTATATTTGCCAAGCCCTATATTTATAAAACCTAAATTTACAAGTCCCAGTAGCCAAAAGGTTGTCCCCATGATCATTTTATTGCCCTAGATGTTCTAATGCCTCTAATAATGAGGTGGGAGTTCAGTAGCAACATATGTCCTTGGTTTAAACCAAATTATGCCGACATCAAGTAGCTTTTAAACTTTTGTTTAAGGTAAAGCACGTTTCTATTAAATGTCCTCATATTCTCGCATGATATTTGCAATGTTCACTAATGTTATATCATTTGGGATAAGGAGGTTGATATGGAAGAATGTATTCGAGAACAACAAGCTGATGTTGAAGCAATATAGAGAATAGTTCCTTATAGTTTAATGGGATCAGATGAAATTTACGAATCTTTTATGTCTTTTCTTGGTATGTTCATCAGAAGGTGGCTACCTAGAATCGCAAAGACTTGCAAGGTTGAAAGGCACACAACCCATATAGATGTAGAATTATATAGGTTTATTTTAATCATCTGCATGGACCAAGGATTGGGATTTGGATCTGATGGTTCACTAGGTCCAGTCTTTGAGTGCCAAGGGTTAGGTTGAAGGTAATGGTAACCCTTGGAGATTGCCTAGAAAATCTTTGACAAATTTTGTCAATCCGAATAATTACTTTTTTATCTCTTGGATCCCCTGTCCTATTCACCTAGCTACCCTTTTAGAGCACTTAGTCAAGCTTTTAATGAATTTCCTAGATTATAACCTTCTGAATTCATTAAAGAGGAGGGTGCTCTTAGGCAAGGCTCCTTTTATAGATCCTCGATCATTTTTATCAATTTTTCGATCTGTTTTTTTGTTCCCCAAACTTCATGACTAAATTTCTCTGCATGGACTCTAACACACTAATTCTTGCCCTAATATTACCATCCATGTCATGATGCTTAGAAATATGATAAATGGAGCTATTTTAGTATATTGTAAAAATTATGAATGCATGAGCATATAAAGATACGAGCTTTGCAAATGTGAAAAAAAAAAGATGCTGAACTGAATTTATAAGTTGCCATGGATATGAATGTCGAGCCGAAAAACTAAGAAAATCCTTCATAATATAGCAAACGAATGCGAAAAGAAAAAATAAATAAAATGTATCATAACAACATAAAAGAAAATCAAATTATAAGAGTAAAAGGTTAAAAGTGTTCCCCCTTTGTATACCTAATTTGGTACCTTCTAGAACTGGGTATGGCTTTAACTAGGTAAAGCCCTCCATAGTTCATTACATGAGGTTTGAATTAATCATGTAAAAATGTTCTCAAATTGCACCCTGAGTTTGGAAAAAACTAACAAGGTATCATAATCCTTACCTATCGTGGGTTTATGTTGTAAAGGGTTCAATTCGAGTGGGAGTATCTTCCATGCCCATAACGAGACTAACACCTCGAGTAGGTATAATTTACACTTAGTAGGCTTTTCACTAGCCCAGACAGAGGCTAATATCTTAGAAGGCAGAGCTACTTCGCCCTGTCTTAAAATACTAGGTATATGTGCCCCTCTATATACATGGAAAAGAATCTAATGCATATGCATATGCATAGTGTGTGCGGGGGAACAATTTACCATTTATGACTCAACAATTTAAAAAATAATAAAAACCTTATCCTAAATTCCCCCTAAAAATAATGCTGCAAAGGAAACAAAAGGGTTATGAAAAATGTAAATAACATGTAGCAAGGTTTCTAGATAAATCAAGAATGTATAAAATTTTTTGTTTTGAAAATGCTGAGAATTATAATTAAATACCAATTGAAACTAAATTAATCAAAATTATTTAACATGTGATTAATCATAGGCTTGACTCTTTAATGTATTTTAGAAACCACTATTTCTTCCATACCCTTCTGGAGACCAGAAGAACACGAAGATTTTTATCAGTCTCTTTTATACCTCACTGGAGAGCTGGTGGAATAAGAAAGGTTTAAAAAAAATGAAAATATCTTTCGTACTCTGCTAGAGAACCTATGGAATGTAAAATGTTTTATTTTTCTAGAATTTATAAAAAATCTCGATTTTTAAATTGAAAAGGGTTTTCAAATTGAAAAGCGTTTATCTTTATTAAAATAATCCATAGAACTCCTCGTATATTCTGGTAGGAATTTTACAGACTATATTAATATCGGAGACATTGCTTTAATTTTCAAAAATTCTAATTTTATCACAAATATTAACAAAATAAGTTAAGATCCAAAAATGCGCTAAAAGGATGAACTTAACCCTAATGTGTACTTCGACATGAAAGTATCTAAGTAATCACATAGGAATTGGTTCTAATGCAAAATTATGAAAACACCCTTAGGGTATTACTTCAACGTAAAAGTATCCCAGTATTCCTAAAGACTCAAAAATGATAATAAAAATATGAATGTATCCTGAATATGCACCTTCGGCATAAAAGCATCCCAATGATTATCTAAGAGTTGACTTTAGGTAAAATTACTAAAATGCTTTTAGGGTATACCTTCGACAAGAAAGATTCCCAGTATCCTAACGAACACAAAATGACAATGAGATAATGAATCTATCCTAAATATGCAACTTTGGCATAAAAGCATTCTGGTTACTTTCTAGGAATCAATTTTAGGTAAAATTATGAAAATGCCCTTAAGGTATCCCTTCAAAGTGAAAGTATCCTAGTACCCTAACAGACGCCAAATGAAAATGAAATAATGAATCAATCATTAATATGCACTTTCGGCATAAAAGCATCCTAGTTACTATCTAGGACTAGATTTTAGGTAAAATTATGAAAATACCCTTGGGCTATACCTTCAACGTGAAAGTATTTCGGTAACCCTAATGGCCTTAAAATGACCTTATAAGGCTAAACTACTCCTAAAGATTCACCTTTGGCATAAAAGCATCCCGATGAGGAACCAAGTTGCCTCTAGGGCATGATTTCGACGTGAGAGTATTTCAATACCTAATAGGCACTATAATAATCAAAAAATGATGAATTTATCCTAAACAAGAAACTATAATTCAAAATTAGGCTTAAAATGTAAAAATTACAATTAAACCCCTAAACTCTTAAAAATTTTATTTTGTACCCGACGAAAAACCAAGAGAATACAAAAAGTTTTGAAATTTTCTCTACCTCTATGAAAGGCCATAGGAATAACATAAATGTTTAAAAGTCATAAATTTGGCTTAAAATGCAAAAATTTATAGTTAACCCCTTAAACTTTTTAAAATTGCATTTTATACCTGATGAAAAACTGAGAGGATACAAGAAGTTTTGAAAATTTCTATGCCCCTATGGAAGGCCATAGGAGTAATAGAAATTTTTAAAAGTGGTAAAATTGACAATTGTACCCCCTAAATACTAAATTTTGCTATTTAGTCCCTAAACTTTTCTAAATTTTCATTTTAGTCCCTGCATGATAAAATAACCTAAAAATCATAAAAATCACATTAAAATATGCATGAAAAATACAACAAATATATCAACAAGAATTCAGCCAAACCCCTTAGACTTAACTCCCCCTAAACTTTGTAAAATTGCATTTTGACCCTTATATGATGAAATATCATAAAACACTACAACAAATCATCAAACCAACAAAAAAATTAACATAAAAATCATAACAAGAATATACATGAAGGTTTGGCCAAGCACTTTAGGCCATAAATCCTAAATTTCCATTTTTTTACAATTTAATCCCTAAACTTCCTAAAATTGCAAAATGACCCCCAAAGTGTTAAAAATGCCTAAAACATGTTTATAAACACATGAATCAGCATTTACATGGCTCTTGAAGCTCTAGGTCAAGCCTATAATTGCCTAAAATTTTTTTACAAATTTTGCAATTTAATCCCTATGTTTATAAACATTATAAAATAACCTAAAAATCATGAAATCAAGGAAAAATTAAGTGCAAAATCATGATTATCAACTCCAATAAGATTCGGCCAAGGTAAGGAATAAAAATTCGTCAATATTTCATAACACAAAATCATGAAAATAAGCACGAATAAATACATCAAGTTTAAATACAAAAATAAAATCATAAAAATATATATATAAATATGTAAATCAACATATTAAGTTGAAAATATTAAGAATAACAATATAAACATAAACATATATATACAACAAAATTAATATCTCATCAACAACAATAATATTTCATTAAAAAATCAAGCTTTAATTAAAAAATTAAATAGAACAACAAATATATTGAAATTTGATAATTATCAACATGTTAGCCTCCCAGCATGGATGAAAGTCCATGAGCTTAACATGTTTTTGACTCGCAACAGAGAAGAAAAATGATAGAGAAAAACAAAAATTAAAGATTCGTGGATGAAATTTCCTAGAAAAGCTTGAAAACTTAAAATTTCTTGAAAATTTTTTAAGAAAAATGGCTAAATTTGGCTATGGAAGGCATTTATTTGAGAAACTTCTCCTTCGTTTTCCAAGGTGGGGGGACGGCAAGAAAATGGTGGTGGAATATGCTTTGGTCATGACCTTCCTAGAAATTTCTAGGAATTATTTCTTTATATATTTGTTTACTTTGACTCTTACAAAAGCTAAATTAATAATCTTTGTCTTTATTCATATTGCATCATTCATGATATCATTATCTCTAGCAAATTTGGAATGATATTTGTATGTTATGTAAAATTATAACGTAAAAATTAACTAAAAGGACTAAATTATAAAATTTTAAAAATTATGAATATATAATAAAATTTGATATGATTAATTTAAATTAACCTAATAACAAAAACAATTTTTATGTACGAAAAAAACACATAAAGTAAATTAAATTTTTGCAAACTGAATTAACATGACTTAAATAATAATATTTGAAGAATTTTAAAAATTATAACCTTGAAAGAAATCCTACTAAAAAAAATTACGAGTACAAAACTCTATATCTTAGTAATAAGAAAAATTCTAGAACTCATAACTAAATAGAATATTTCAAAACTGATTTAATATGAATTAAATAATAATATTTGAAGAATTCTAAAAATTATAAACTTAAAAAAGTCCCACTGAAGAAATTTACGAAGTAGAAAACTCTGTATATTAGAAATAAGGGAAATTCTAAAAAAAATACAAAACTCATGAAATAAAATTAATTTTGAGAAACTGATATGATAGCAATTTAATGAAAATATTTAAAGAATTTTGATATTCAAAACTCGAGAAAATTTCACCAAAAAATTTTTACAGATAAAGGAATGCTCATATTTTAAAACCAGAAAAATTTCAAAGCATACATTGACACTTACATAAAATGAATTAAATATAAAATATTACTCAAAATATTAATTAAAAAATGGTAAACATTAAAATCCAAAATCCAAAATAATTTTATCAAAAAAAATTTCACAAGCATGATACTCACAATGTAATAAAAAATTCAAAGTAAATTACTAAAATGAACAACTTGACATCTTGTGGTATAAAATGCTAACATGAATTTTTCCTTGAATATTTCTAATTTTTTGGAGTGCATATCGACCTAAATACCACAATTATATTAATAAAAAATACAATAGTCAACTTCCCAAATTTAACAAAAAAAATTCTCGAAAAATCCTAAAAATGAGAAATTTGACCTTGATAATATCTACAAAAAGAATTTCAAAATTTCACAAGTTAAAAGCTAATTATTGTACCTTGAATTCATCTTTTTTATTCGAGATTCATTTTGTACGATGCTTGAAATGGCAGTAATTTTTTTATGTGCACCTGCAGTTATTTAAGCACAGTGAAACAAATCTTGAAATCATTTAGTTCACCTCGATAAATTCTACCCTTACAGGGTGGCTGCTAAATCCATGGTTTCGGATATTTTAGACTATCAGGGAATAGGCCCAAACAAAATTTGGTGTCTACATCGAGCATCGATAGATTTTGGCTTAGAACATTACTTCAGATTTTATGAAATTCAAGTTTAAAATCATGAATTCAAAATCATCGCCAGAAAAGAGACATGTTAGTAACGCATAATAAAGCGTAATAAATTTGCATTAAGGATGAATATGTGAAAACATAAAAAAAAGGATGGCCAGGATATATCTCCTAATTAACCGCGATTATTAAGGAAGAACCAATTTGACAATTTTGAGACATGTTTGGATTTGATAGTCATCTTAGGCATAAAAAGTTTGATAAAAGTTTAAGGAAGAGAAAACTTAGATTTTGATGAGGTATTGAAAAAAGTGGTTAGAATGTCCCTTCGAAAGCTGAAAAATCTCTTTGAAAGAGAAATTTTGAGTTATTTTTAAAAGCCAAAATTTTTAATATATCTTGGCAAAAATGTAGGTCATATAACTGAAACTTGATAATTCAAGTAAAAATGGAAATTAATTTTAAGAAGTGTTTAATGTCTTGATCCAAGCCTAACGAGATTCGCGTCGTGATATAAAACTCCATTGGGAAAATTATTGAATACATTTTACATAATTCGAATGGCTCGAAGGGATGGTTCAAGGAATATCCTTATGACTTTTATTAAGTTCAATAAAAACACAGGACAACATCGTGTTGTCCACTTTCCTGAATTTATTTTCGTTTGGTCTAAAGGTTTTTACTGGCAAACGAGATACCATCAGAAAGGTAACTCAGTAGGATTAATGTAAAAATATTCCAAAATCCTAAAAAATTGCTTTGGAGGCTTGATTAGTTTTTGAAACAGCAAGTGGTAGGAAAAAAGAATAGTGAACTTTGAGAAATCACCTCAGACTCTTATGGAATTGTTAAATCACAAATGATACCTTTTTAGAAAGGGAATTTTATGAGCTTTTTAGGAAGAATCCTTAAAAAATCCAAGAACATTGTCTAATGGATCATAATTGCCAAAATAAAATATAAGTCGCTAATTTAAAGGGTATCATATAGCAATGGTTTGAAAAAAATATAACTCCCACATCTTGAATGATCCAGGGCAAACAAGGTACCCTTGTAAAGGTAATTCGAAACCCTTTTAGGAAAAAATGTCAAACAATTCTAGAGAAATCATTCAAAGTCCAAAAATAATTTTTCAAATCAAGATCAAAGTGCTATTAATGCCAAAATAAGGGTTAATTTAAGTTTAAGGCTTTTATGGTCACGTGTCAAGATGTTGGACATATAAATGCCCAACTACATAGGTATATGATAGTGGAGTAACAGAAAAATCCAACTCCAAGAGAGTTGGCCACTGAACTGCCCGCTATCTACACCATTAGTCATGATGAAAGGTTTGAAACAAGACTTTAATAGAACACTGGAAAATATTTTTGGTTCTTTAGGAGTTAAAAACAAATTTTGATTGGCCTAATAAGCCAATGATTCTAAACTTTTTTGCTTGATGTATTCCCAATATTGGAGAACTAATATATTAAAAACATTAAATCCATGCTAATCCCCATTGATTGAAGTTAGCACGGACTTAACTTGTGATTCTCTTTGAATATAGATTTTAGCAAGCATCATATAGGCATTTCAATAAGCATATGATGAAGTAAACTAATTGAAAACATCAAATATGAGTAAACATTCAAAACAACAAGTTATCAATGCATTTGAACAAAGGAATCATGGTGAAAATGCATTCATTAGCATAGTAAAGATCAGAACATACTAAAATAAATATTTACACATGAAATGAGCATGTTGAGATGAAGAAAAACATGGCAAAAATGCATGAGCAAGGGCTATTTTAATGTTCAAATTAGATATGGCATTTTAGTTCATCTAAACAACATCAAAGCACAAAGAAAATCGTCAAAATCCTAAGACTGCCATAAACAACACCACGCTAATGCATGGAAGCCTTAATAAGGTCAGGAAGAAGTTTTCTAAGATGATGATGATGAAGAAAAACAAAAAATGAGATGATGAAGAGATAAAAATATACCCCAATGAAGGCCTTAACTCTTACCTTTTTACTTGAGCAAAAACAAAGCAATGTAGAGCTCATTTTGTTCCCTTTGTTTGCTATGAATTAGGAAAGAAGGAATAAAAAGACAGAGCTCTTGGTTATGGTGCCTATGGAGGATGGTTTTGAAGGCAAAGATGGAGGAAATGAGAAGCTTTAGAAGGGTTTTTAGAAAAGTGCAAAGGTAGCTATAGGAATAGAGTTTTTGGGAAAGCCCAAAGGTTTTTGATGACCGATGCAAACATGGTGTAACCTCTTTTTAGCTAAACAAGAAAGTTAGATTATGCAAGGGGTGGATTCTGGCCACTAAAATAACCCAGTGAAAAGGGCATATAGGACTTTTGGCGTGTACAACATGATGACTCATTGTACCAATATAAAACCTTTCAACATTTGATTAGTTAATCTTTATTCTTGTAAGCAAAAAAAATCATGCATTGGCTTATCAAATTAGTAGTCTCAAGTCTATCCTTCATTAAATCAAATTTTCTAATGAAATGCTAATGGGCTTTTCTAAAATGTGTCAATCCAATATTTTAAAGCCCAAAAATGAAATCCACAAGATTTGTATGATGTTATGTTAGATTTTAATGATTTTTTAGGCCAATATCCTGATCAAATTCATATTTAGATGTTGCAATGAAGAAAAGTAGGAAAAAGGCATGACATAGAGAAGTATTACCTTATAGTATTGATACAATGAATTTTGTATTGATATCAAAAGCCTTCAAGTATCGATACAATGAGTCTTGTGTTAATACATATTGCATTTTTAGCTCTTGTTATCTATACAATAAGCATTGTATTGATAACAAGCTCAACATTTTTCCAAGCATCGATTTTTTATACTTTGTATCGATACCATATAACCTAAATCATGATTTTTGGTTTGAAACAATCTTTTGTCGATACCAAGACTTATGTATCGATACCACAACCAAAATTCCTTAAAGTATTGATACTTCATGCCTTGTATCAATACATCATGGTTATGTGTCAAGACTATTTCCTTTGGTATTGATTTAAGTGGTACAATTTTAGAATTTGGATGACATGGAGTCCATGTATCGAGACCTCGAGCCCACATGACAAGATATACATATAAAAATATGGATTTTCCTCACCTTTAACTCTTTAAACCCCCACCTTGACTAGAGACAGTGGAAAATTGAAATACATCTCTCCGAGTGACCTCGATGGTGCCTCGGATAATGACTTCTAATACCTTGAATGTTAGCTTAGACAAAAATGAGGTCCTTGCAAGGAGCAAATTTTTACTTTAAGTATTGATACATTAAAGCTAGTATCTATACTTAGCCTTCCAGTATTGATAAAAAGAGCATTGTATCGATACTCAGTGCACTTTTGGCTTCTAATCTCGAGACAATGAGCATTATATTAATACCAGGCATAAACTTTTCCTAAGTATTGATACCTTTTAGCTTGTATCGATACATATTGACCTAAAATATTGATTTTAGCTTTAAAATAACCTAGAATTGATTCCAATGCCTTCTGTATCGATATCACAGTAAAAAAAATACCAACAATGATTTTTAAGGTTTTATGACATAATGGCCATGTATCAATATCCACTAATACCAATGCTGATTTTATGTGCCTTTGGCTCCCCGAAATACCTTACTTTAGCTAGGAATGATTGATTACTAATTCATGCTTATCCGAATGGATCCAATAATGCCATGTATAGCAAGTTATGATGCCTTTGTAAGAAAATCTCAGGCTCATGTTTATCGATATAAACATAAAAAATTTATTCAAAGTTAAACATATCGAGTGGAATTAAATAAAAAAAACCTAGATTTGCTCAGGATCTTAGGAACAAATGGACATGTGATTGGATAGCAATTTTAAAATACAAATATGATAGAAATCATACTTCTTAGAGACTCTAGGCATGCTAATGCCTCCACGAACACACCATGGATTGATTATTACGATCTCTTCTTAAGGCCAAAAGTAGCACAAATGTCCTGCCTCTAATAGTGATCCATAAAAATGCTAATTGAAGCCTTCATAAAGTTTGGTGGCTCTCTAGTGCTAGCCAAAAGGCTTTTCAAGCCTTAACAAAAGGTATCTCATTAATAGGCATATGAGATCAGAGAATGATTCCCTTACCTATTACGCCAAAAAAAAAAAAGAAATAGCTTCATAAGGAAATAGCTATTTTTCATAGATGCCATTAAAATAGATCTAAAAATTGTAATTTTTTATTCTAGTTGATTCCACTAGGATAGAAAAATGATTTTCTATCTTTATAATGATCAAAAACATTTTGGGATCACCTAGAATAGAAATCAACATAAAAGAGGTTGGAAAAGTAAGGATTTCAGGATTTGGCCAATTTCATAACTTCTATGAAAAACTAATCTCTCAGTGGTAGAAAACTATTTTTCTATTTTTTATTATGCTAGGAACAATTCAAGAACACTTAAAAAAGCCATAAAAACATAAAGAGAGCTTTAGGAAGCATGGCTGTTATGCTAAATCCCTTAGAGAAGTCTAGGGTCTGTGCCTAGGGTTTTCTTTATGCTTTTTATTAGCAAAAAAAAAACCCTTAATAATGTGTTTGAATACACCTTGAGGTAGGTTAAGCTTGATTAATGTGTCAAGTAAGCCTATTACAAACATATATAAGAGGTGGCCCCACTTTGAAGTGTTTCTTGGAGCCCAATGAAAACTATTTTAATTAGCTTGTCCAAGATTGGGCCTAAACAATAACTTGGTAATATTTTCACCTAATAGCACACCAAGGATGGCTATTCCATGAGCCATGCACATTAGCAAGCCCAATATGGAGTAGTTCACAACTAAACCTTTTTGACTTATTAATTAAGGCTTTTAGGCTAACACCTTTGCTTTACATGTTATATAATTTAATTCATAGTTAAATTTTTTAACCTAAGTAAAACAATTCTACTTTATGTAAATATTATTAAATAATTATTTTGATAATTATTTATTTTTCCAAATATAATTATTTGGCTTTATTTAATAGTATCCCTAAAACCATATCTACAAATAGATAATGTCGTGATAAGACATTTTTATCTTTATTACCGTATTAAGACATCTCTAATTAGATTTCATAAATCTAATTTATTTCCTAAATTATTCATAAGTGAACTTATTCAATTAAGTCCCTCTTATTATACCTTTTATTTAATTAAGTCATACTTAATTAAATCACAGTTTTAATCTAATAGATCATCTCATTGTTTGTGACCCATGTCATGACATGCCCTTCTCATGGTGTGCTACGACTTAGAAAATGAAAAGGAGTTGGGGCTCGCCTTTGGATCATCCTTTGGTCAAGATTCGAATTAAGCATGATAAAGCAAAAGTTAAAGGGAAGACCATCGGATAAATCGCTCGTCCAACCAATCTTGGACGGCCATTATGAAATGGCCATGACTTGGAGTTGCCATTGACCATTTTGGGGAAGGTATGGTCGGATACCTATTAAAATCAATAATTCTGAGTTATAAAATTGAAAACACTAATTTTACATATTGCATATACAAGAGTTTATCTTTAAGGGTCCGGGAGTCGATTATGCTTGGGAAAGGATTAGTACCCTATAACGCCTAAAATTGGTATCATCTAGCCATAAATTATCAAAGTTTAGGTTTCCTTGGTTTTTAATGCAATCATTATTTATGTGTAATTCCTTTTTATGAATGCAAGCTTTTAAATAATGGATCCAGGTTTTATTGATAAATGTTCAATTAATATATCTCTATGTAACCCAAAAGGGACGAGAAACATAAAGGATTTGGTAAAATAAGATTCGAATTGATTTAGAAAAGGATACTCTGCATCAAGCACTATAGGGATATTGACAAATAGCATTGACTTGAGTTTAATCAAATTCAATTTTTTTGAAGACACGAATGTAAATCATCATCAAGAAAAGAAACAGGTCAGCACGACTTAAGGGAATATACTAAAAATTGCACTAAAGATAAACACGTGGAAACAAAAAAGAGGGACGATTAGGATGTATCTTGTAATTAACCTTGTTATTGAAGAATAACTGAATTGACAATTTTGAGATGTGTTTAGACCTGAAGGCCATTTTAAGTGTAAAAACGTTGATGAAAAGTTTGAAGAAGCTCAGAGAAGAGAAAACTTAGATTTTTTATGTATTTTTCAAAAGTGTGGTTGGAGTGCCTCTTTGGAGAAAATAGGGTTGGAAAATTTCCTTGGAAAAGTGGGCTTAGAGTATCCCCTTGAAAAGAAAAAAATTGGGTGATTTTTGAAATTTGGGATTTTTCAGATTTTTAGAGAAAATGAATTTTAAAATGGAAAATATTTTAAATAGGGAATGGAAATTAATTTGAAAAACAATTTTAAGTTTTGATTGGAGCCTACAAAGAGCTACATCATAAGCCCTGACTCCATGCAAAAAATCATTAAATATATTTGAGTCATTTGAATGACCACAAATGTTGGTTCAAGAAAATCAAAGTAATTTTCCCATGTTAAGCAAAAATAAGGGATTATTTGTATTCCTAGATTTATTTCAATTTGATCCGATGGTTTCTAGTAGCAAATAAGGTACCGTTCGAAAGGTAGCTCAATAAGAATTATTGGAAAAATATTCCATAAAACCTAGAAAATTGCTTTGTAGGCTGAATTAATTTTTGAAATTGAGTTTAAGTTAGCATTGACAACCAATACAAGGAAAAAGGAGCAGTGAATTTTGAAAATCATCTTGGACTCGTTTGGAATCATTAAATTGCAAATGATACATTTTTAGAAAGGGAATTTTACAAAATTTTCAAAAAAAAAATTTAAAAATTTAAGAAAAGCTAATCAATGGGTTAGAATTGCCTGAACAAATGTGAATCACTAATCTAGGGGTTCCAGATAGTAGGTATTCAAAAAATCACAACTCCTATACCCAGAATGATCCATGGGCAAACAAGGTATCATTGTAAAGATAATTTGAAGACCTTTCCAAGAAAAATGCTAGAAAATTTCTAAAAAAATCGTATTAAGTCAAAAAATAATTTTTCAATAGGGACCATTATGCTGCTAGCACTAAAATGGAGATTTCTTTAGATTAAGGCTTTTATGGTCACGTGTCAAGGCATTGGACATGCGAATGTCCAATCACTAAGGTCCATGGTAGTGGAGTAATGGACCACCCAGCTTTTGTAGAATAGGCTGTCAAACCATCCGCTATCCACACCAATGGTGATGATAGGCTTGAAAAATAGCTCAAATTAAGCACTAGAAAACATTTTTTATTTTGATAAGAAAAACAAAATTTATTTGGCCTAATAAGGCCATGATTCGAAACAATTTTGCATGATATATCCCCAAGATTGGAGACCCAATAAACTGAAAATATTAAATCCATGCTAATCCCCATTTATTAAGGTTAGTATATATTTAACTTAGGGTGGGTTTTACAAAATAGATTTCAGCCCACATTAAACAAACATGTTATGGACTAAATAAATAAGGATGATACTAAACACTCAAGGCATAGTTAGGCACACATAATATGGCATTTTAACAAGTAATAGGTGACCAAAATACAAGCAATGACACAAGCAATATTTAGTCATGTAACAATGGGTATCAAGCATCACAAATCAAAATGTCGAGATGAAGCAAAAATATAAAGGCATAAATACAAGCTGGCCGACTGAAGATGGGGCAAAAAACATGACTTTTCAGCCATTAAAATATCATAACACTTATTACGCACAAACCACATCAAACAAGCTTAAAGAAATAGAGGAATCTTACAAGGTTCATGGTTATCACTCAAATGGCTTGCTAAAATGGCATGAAAAAACAAAAATGAGAAAAGCAAAAGATGTAAAACAAAGGGTGCAGGAAATATACAATAAAGTAAACCTTGACACTTGCTTAATCTCCTTGTCAATATGGTGCCTCCATATTTGTGTTTTTCTTGCTTTCAACTTTCCCTTTCCTTTTTCTTTTTTTTTTTGGTTGCTATGAATTTTTGTAGGTAAGCTCCAAAATACCCCTTCAATATCACTTTTTGCCATGAAATACCTCACCATTAAGCTAATTAGGTCTTTAAAAAAATCATTAACCCAACTTAGTAGGCTCAAAATTAATTTAAACAATGGACATATTGAATCAAAATAATTATAATAAGCCCATTAAAAATTTAAAATATTTGAAAAAATAACCCAATACAATTAAATAAAATAAGCTTAAATAAAATAATTAAATATGCATATGGACTCTATTTTACTTAATCTATATTTTTATAAAACTTGGTCTTAAATTAAATAATTTATGCCCCAATATAATTAAATAAAATAGGCCCAATCATCTAATAAATATATTTTATAATGCTTGGTCTTAAATTAAATAATTTATAACCTAATATAATTAAATAAAATAAACTAGTTAAATCTGTATGTGGGCTCTATTTTATCTAATGTATATTTTTATAGGGCTTGACCTTAAATTAAATAGTTTATGACCTTACTTTAACCTGATAAAGCTTGTTTGAATGACCTCGATAGTGCCTTAGACGATGGCTTCTGATGCTCAGAATGCTGGCTTAGACAAAATAGGGTGTCTAAAGCTGCTTCTTTTTGGACATTGTTGAGTATTAGGAATAAGGCAAAGACAAATTATAGACACCTTATTTTGTCTGGGCTAATTTTAGCAATTTAGGCCACGGACATGAAAGGGCGCAATGTCACCCGATGAAAAAGTATTTTGAAGAGTCAAGAAGGCCTATGGATTATATCAAAGGTAAATGCAAAGATGTGGCATCAAAGGACATAGTTCAAGGTGTCTAAGGATAAAAGATATGAAAAAATTAATAATTTTGCTTGAATGTATCGATTCATGGTTCTCATGCATCGATACAATGCTTCAACGTGCCAAAAATTTGAAATGTCCTCATTTGTACCTATGCAACATGTAAATGTATCGATACATAAGCTTATGTATCTATACAGGAGCTCATGTATTAATACTAGGCCATGCCAAGACCAAAATGTGCACTCTGTAAAGAAATGTATTGATACACATTAACCTGTATTGATACAATGATCATTGTATTGATACTATGGTTTATCGATACTATGAACCATAGTATCGATACAATGTTCATTGTATCAATACACTCAAGGTTTTTAGACCCAATGTATCGATACATACAGGCCATTTTCTTTGATCAGGGCATTTTTAACTCGTTCACCATTGATAAAAAAACTTGATTTTAACTCTTTTTTTACATCAGAAAAGATCAAAACCCATATCAGATTATCAATTTGGACTTTTGAATTAATCAAAACTTTTTTTGAAGTCTAAATTAGATAAAAAAAGGTCAATGTCACATGATTAGCATACTCCTCTCTAGTTTGTTAACCAAGATCACCATCAGCCACCCTATTTGCTGGAAAATCATTTCCGCATTTAAACCAGCCACCTTATGTCCATCACATTAGCAGCAAGTTGCTCCCTACAACCACTCTATAGCCACTAAGCTGCATCACTTTGTTCCCCTTGAGAAATGACCAAAAACACCTCTAATTTGGCTCTAAAATGCTGGTATAAATAGACCACCTATAACTCAACTAAAGGAGGTTAGATTCCAGCTTGTTTTAGCTTTCGAAAAACATATTCACACATCAAGAAAACTAAATCCCATAGCTCTTCACTTATCACCCAAAAATAGCCCCAAAACACTCATTCCCAACCATTACACATTTTAAAAATCACCCTCATCCATACCAGAACCAAGACGTCATTGTTTCTATCTTTTTCTTGCTTATTAACAACAAGGAAAAGAGGGAAATTCACTCTGTTGTTCCAACTATTTGGCCAAAATTGAAGCCTTATTGGTATAACTTCATACTTTATCATTTTCATTTTTTATTTTTCAGCACATTCATTATTTTAGTGAGCTCTCCATGTTTCCATCACCCTCTTTGGATTATCACACATTATTGTTGCTTTTGGTTATGGTAGTTGAAGATTTGGATGCCTTAATGCCCCTTTGATGTGCAAAATGCCTCATTTCATCCTCATTATTTTGATAGCCCTTGCTCATGCATTTTAT
>JBBYHL010136443.1:9328-27418 GCA_038381835.1 Adansonia madagascariensis | reverse complement strand
TAAAATTTATGTTAAATTTTATCTAGGCATCACTGTTAACTCTGCATTCTCTAGAAAATTGTTATACAAAGAATTACATTTTTATTTTTGCTTGAAGGAACAAAAAATTACCATTTTTCTTATCAATTGCGTGAACTTATTATTTACTTAATATGTTAAGTAAATGTTTAAGAAAAAATTGAAATGTGAAGCATTATCACTTTTTTCTTTTAAAAAATAAAACATTTATACTTCTCTCTATTATTTGCAGAAACTTGTTAACAAGTTACGGAATATATTAGACAAATAAATAAAAATAATAATTTATAACTTAGAAGAATTATTTCTTTTATTTTATTGTTGAAAAAATTTGAATACTATTACTTCTCCTTATCTATTCTATAAATTTGTTATTTAATTCTTGAAATATATTAATTGAATACATCAGAAAAAGTACGTTGTTATTAAACGATTGCTACTTTTGTTTTGTTTTGTTTTTTTTTATTTTTTGCTTGCAAGAATAAAAAATTACCATTTCTTCATATAAGTACCTTAACTTGTTATTTAATTACTTAATTTCTTAGATGAATAAATAAAAAAATATCACTTTTTCTTTTTGTTGAAAAAAATAGAATGTTAACATTTGTTGCTTCTCCTTTATCCATTAAAAAAACATGTTTTAATTATGGAATTTATTAGATGAATTAATTAGAAAAATATTATACTAAATAGAAGATTTTTTTTTAATTACTAAGATAGTTTCCACACTATAATCATGAAATGATAATTAAATTGATTAATGAAATTGATTTGAAGAGTTAATCGGATATAAATTTCATTAATAAATTTATTTAAAATTTAAAATTATAATAATAAATACAATTAAAAAATATTATATGTATTTTATTAAAAATTACTCACACCTCTAACACCCAATAATTTTTTCTTAATTATAATTATTGTTTCTTTTTCATATTTATTCACATTATTTTTTATATTATTTACAGTCGGGTTATAGATTTATTAAAGAAAAGACAACGGCACCGTTTTGTATATATTAGCCAATATAAAGTCCCAAGGGCCACCGCTGTCAGCTCTCTGCTGTCGCATTTTTCCGGTTGGTTGAAACTCTGCGTTACAATCGCGATCCCGAGAAGTCAAAGACGATGCCTCTTAAATGGTAAATAAACCCCAAAAATGTTTGCTCAAACTTGAATTCTGCCGATTGATTTCCATTATTTTTAATTGACAATCCTGTTTCATTTTTCAATTTTCTTTTTGGCCTAGGGTTTTCAATTGGCAGCCCAATGCAGGATCAACCGTGAACAGCCAAATCCTAAACGAAGTTTCGCAGTGCGTCGAGAGCATCAATGGTGTCAAAGAAGGTCGTTGGAAAGCTACTATCACTTTTTACAAACCCATGTTACGAGGTCAGCTAGCTCTCTCTTTTTTTTTCTTCTTTGTTTTCTAATTGGATTTATTGATTTTTGACCTATGTTATTCTTCAGATCAAGCTTTAGCCGCCGAGTTTCCGCGTGATTTTCTGGGGATTTTGCTTCCGGAGCAACCCAACAAGTATTATTTCATACTTCGAGCTCATAAGATTGTCCTGGAAGCGGATTCTTCAATTCAGTTGATAATGGAGAAATTGCAATCTTATAAATCCAGGGTCGCTCTTAATTTCGAGGTATGTGATTTCACTTTTCTTTTTCAAGTCCATTTCTTTTTTTTTTTTTAATTTTTTTTTACGGATCGTTGGGGATTTGAAGCAATGGTTTTGTTTTCTGATAACCAGTGTTTTCTTTTAGGGGTTTCAATACCAACTAGGCGACTTTCAATTGAGAGTAGGCAAAGTTGTACCCACTCATTCTGAAAATTTGAGAGGAATAGTAATGGAGGTATTGTATTATTACTTGTTTTATACTTCAAAACATCTTTTGAAATGCTCATGTAGACTAATATTTTCATTAAAGCCAGTTTAATGTATCATTTTGATTTAATGATGTTTTTCTCTTAGAGAAGTGTCATAGAGATTGGAAAACAAGCTCATGCTGATTTTTCCATTATAACAAATATTAATTTCTAGTGGATAGATAGGATTTCAGTATTTGTTAATCAGAATGAGTGTGCAAATCGTTGTATGTTGGAAGTTCTTACTTTTCAGAATATCAAGTGTTTATGATTTTGTATTTCATAGCAATCTGTCACAAAAGGCTTTTACATTTGATTCAGCATTCGTTACTGGTTTTATGTTGATTTTTCTCTTAGAGCAGTGCTACAGAGATCGGAAAACAAGCTGATGTTGATTTTTCACCAAAACAAATCCTAATTTGTAGTGGGATAGATAGGGTTTAAGTATTTGTTAATAAGAATGAGTCTGCAAATCGTTGCATGTTTGGAAGTTCATACTTTTCAGAATGTTGAAGTGTTTTATGATTTTGTATTTCATAGCAATATGTCAGCAAAGGTTTTTCATATGCTTCAGCATTTGATACCAGTTTTATGTCCATTACTCCTTTTATCTAAATCGCTGCAAAACTGGGGACCCTCTTGTACGCCTGTCTCTAGGTTGAATTCTCTGGTGTTGTTGCTGTGAAATCCTTAACAATTTGTTTGGTTTTTTAAGCTGTCAAGTATGGCAACATCACTAGTTGTTAAATTTATTGAGTAATACTGTTTTGCCATAGTTGAACCATAAATCGTTCTGATTAAATTTTTTTTGTTCCTTTGCAGGTGGAGTATCTTCCGATTTCTTCACTAGAGAAATCCAGACAAATCATGGAGGAGTTTGTTGATATTTGGCAAGATGCTGTGTCCAAACGATCATTGCCAGGCCATTTCATGCATATAGAACCGAACTTCTTAGATTATGGCCTTGCAGACCACTATACTTCGCAACACACGGCTGTCCAGTATGCTCATGTCATGGCTCAACTAATTGCATCGGTTCAAGCAGTACAAGCTGCAAGAAATTAGGATATTGATAGTCCACCCAGACCAGAGAGATGTAGAGTGAGTTTGAGATGATCATACGTAGAGTTGGCAAAATCGGCCCAACCCCAAAAGTCTGTCCGAAAAACCTGAACTTGAACGGAATTAATTTGACCAAAAAGTAAAAAACCCAAACCTCTAATCATTTGAATGTTACTTGTATGACAGGATTCTTTATCAAGAACTTGAAAAGGCGCTGTTGGCCTGTTGGGGTGGTTCAACTCATGTTTTCTTTGCATCATATTCATTTTTTTTTTTGGTTTTCTCACAGGCATATTCTCATCCATTTTAAGGTCTGAGATACCCTGTTCGAGCTTTGGGGTTGCCCCTCTTCAAGAGTGCACTAAAACGGAGCTGAATTTTGGTTTTCTTTCGTAGACATGAGCATGTCTTACCGCTCATGTCAGACTATTTAGGTTGCATCGTTTACTTTTAACTTAATCAGTTGCTTTTCAGTTTGTAGAAAATGTAGAAAGGAAAGTAGAAGAAGAAGAAGAGATGGACTTAGGATCAACTTAAATGCAAGCGTGGATGTAGTGTAACATTAAGCCACCTTAACCTTCTATCAAGGAAAGCTCCTTGCTTGCTTAAATTAATTGGACATTTGAGCATATGATCAATAGTTGATTTATGGTTTTTTTTTTTTTTTTCTCAAAGAGTTACCTTCACATTAACTGAGGGTTTAGCGGTTTGCACTTTGTTCTTGTTTGGCAATTCAACATGATTTCGATTCTTCTTCGTTTAGTCAATTCTCAGAGTTAGACTTGATTGGAGGAAAATAACTCTACAATAGAATAGACTTGAGATTAGAGAGACGCGTCCATTGTTCGGATTGGGTTAATTTGATTGGATCTAATTAAGATGTCAACATAATATATATTTATTGAAATTTGATTTGGCTCAAGATATAAATTTTAAATTTTATTTAAGTGAGCTTATATTTATAAATGTGTAATTCAAGCTTATTTAGATATATTATTTTTTTAAAAAATATATTTTTAAAAAACTTAATATTTAATAATTTAATGTTAAAACTATAATATTATATATATTTTATTTGATAAAAATTACGTAATATATACATATAAAAATAACATTTATTATATAATTGAACTTAAGTTAGTTTGAATTGGATTCAGATCTTAAAATATAATTGAAATTAAGTTAGTTTGAATTGGATTTAGATCTTAAAATATAATTGAAATTAAGTTAGTTTGAATTGGATTCAGATCTTGAATGTTAGTGCTTAAGATTAGTTCATCTTTAAATGAATTTATTTTTTGTACAAACTTAATTTTTAATTTTAATATTTTTATTTAAAATTTTTTAAACATTAAATAAAGTTTCGAGTTTAAATAAGTAGCGGACTTGAAGTAGGGGGGTCTGAAAGAAGGGGTTTTAAAGGTATTTTAGTCTTTTAAGCATTAAACTACACAGCATTGATTTCTCGAACCGCACCCTTATTTTTTGGGTTGTATGATTGTATCTAGGTTTCAGTTACACATATATAATATAAATACTCTACGTTCGATCACGACGCTAGTTTCGCTATTTTAGAAGTTGGCCGCTTTTTCTCACATTCCTTCCCTTTCTTACTACCGCCTTGCTCTGTTTCCATCTATCAAAGTTTAACATTCCCTTGCAATCGCATCTCCTTATTCATTTCATTCAATTCAGCTCTTCTTTATTCGATCCACTCAGATTATTATATTCAGACATCAAGTAATCCTTTTCCTTTTCATTGTTTCAAAGACTTTTTGTTCATCCAATGGAACAACAAAACGACAAAAACAATGCTCCCAGGAAGGTTTGTATCAACACCTTTAACTTAATATCCTATTGTTGAACTGTTGATCATTGTCCCATCTATGTTTTTCTGATGATTTTTTTTTTGTGGGGGTTGTTTGCAGATGAGATTTGCACCCAAAGCTCCTCCTCGTCGAGCACCAAAGCTTGAGGTTAAAACGTAAATATCATTTAGTACAAAGTGCTTGTTTATTGACTATGAAACTGCCCTTTTAATCTGTATTTATTATTATTTCTTTTTTGTTGTTAATTGTCTGGTTTCAGTGAAGTTGTCGAAGACATTGATGCTGTTCAGGCCAGGGATTTGTTGCAGCGTTTAAATGTACATTGTGTTGGCCAATTTTTTATTAGCCTTTTCTAGTTTCAACATGTTTATCTGGCATTGATTTTTCTTGTTATGTTCTTCTCCTTTTGATCTTTTTTGTTTCTTTTCTGACAGCAAACTTCTTTAAAGACGAAGCCTAAAGTCGAAAAGAAAGGTAAATTGTTCACAATGATATGAACTTTTTGATATCTAATTCAGAAATTTATTCCACAGGTATTGGAATAAATTTAGTGAATTAGGATTTATTTTTAGTTCCTGTTTTGCTTTTTCGACTATCATTCCTCTTCATAAGATTGTATTTCATTGAGGAAATTTGAGGTTCATAACAGCCCAGAAGCAGATTGCATATAAGAGTGCAAAAGTTAAGGATGAGAAATATAGACATGATAAGATAAATGGCACCATAGCAATTAAAGGAAGGATGCTTGTTTAGTTTTCATTGTAATAGTCTTACCTTTGTTCAAAGAAGCTCCTGAACACATTCTGGCAACATTTTCTGGGAGAAGCTAATTAGGTGAGACACCTTTTGAATCATGAATTTGCAAAGATGTCACTAGTGCAAGGGCTTAATTCAGGCATAGTTTGTGTCTCATTTTTCTTCAACATATTTTGACCATCCTGCGACTTGAAATCTGATGCAACCGCTACCTTATAATAAGCATCAGATTACTGAAAAAAAAATCTCTACTTTTGTGATTGCAGTTAAGACTTAAAAACGTTTTTTTGATCAGTTGCTTTAGTTTAATGGTAGATCCAAATGATACTTATTATTGCAAGCTGTTTTAAGGGAACCAGAACCGGGACATATTACATGTGTTCTCTGCAAGTTGAAAATGTTACTGGGTCTTTAGAACATAAACGTGAGTACTCAATTCACTTTTCTTGACAATGCAGTTTCATCTTCACAAGTTGCATTTGGTCATGGAGGAACATCAACTTCAATAAGATCATTTGGTGTTTCCAAAGGTGCAAGTCGTAGTAGCGGAGAAACTTTCAATGGTGTGCTATCCTTGTATAAGATGTCTCGCTAGCGATTGAGATGCTTTCAGTCTGTTAAGTAATGTTTGATGTTTCTGTAGGTGGTGTTCATACACCAGGCTTGAGAGAAGAGAAAGAATACAGAGAACCATGGGTATGTGAACTTTGGTTTATTATCCTTACTGGTTTCCTATTCTCCATTGATAGCTCCCTCTCAGCATGTATATGATACTTGGTTTATCGTTTTTCTTTGTTTGGATCTTCCTGCAGGATTATTACAGTTATTATCCCGTAACGCTCCCTATGAGGAGACCATACTCGGGAAATCCAGGTATGTTGTGACCTTCATTTTAAGAGCAAAAGGAGCAAGGTACATTGTCAATATCAGAGTTTGCAGTGGAATATTGAAAATAGACGTACCATTTTGGAGCGGACCGGTCATTGTTATTCACTTAACTGGTTCACAACTTATGGGCGGTTTGGTTGAAAGCTCAAATTTCTTTACTTCTTCTGGAGTTGAAATTTGAATAGCTATAATTGAATTTGCAATTGTAGAGTATCTTGATGAGGAGGAGTTTGCTTCAGAGAATGTAACGTACGATGGGAATTCAATGGAGCCTGCAGTAGAGCTTGGTCTAATGGTTGGTGTAACAAGTGAGTCAAATATTACGGTTTGCCTACCTTCTTTATTCTGATACTCACTGATGGTTCGGTGCAGGATGAGAACTTGGAACCAAGCATGCTATTTCTTCAGTTACCACCAACCGTACCTTTGATTAAGCAAACAGGAAGTGCAGCCGGGCACGAGGTTGATAGCAGCTCCAGGCCGGCCGCGGCTGTAGGTTCTGTAAAGAAGACATGTAGCTTAGAAGAGTTACCTGCAGGTCTCATGGGCAAAATGCTAGTTTATAAAAGTGGTGCTGTCAAGTTGAAGTTAGGGGATACCCTTTATGACGTAAGTAAATTAACATTGTGCCAACCTTGTCATGTTAAAAGAAGTACTTAATAATTCCTATCTTTTGGTTTCACTTAGGGGTTATAACTCATATATAGGATGCTTAAGGGATTCCTGTATGTTATTTAGTTGCGTGTAAAGTTCATAGATTTTCGATGTTTACAATGATTTCTCCTACACTTGTCATGTGTTTTCCATTATAACATGATAACTTGGTGTTGGTTTATCATTCTGAACTTTTTCGAACTCGTGCAGGTTACTCCGGGTTTGAGTTGCGTGTTTGCCCAGGATGTTGTAGCTGTTAATACTGTAGAGAAACAGTGTTGCGTTGTTGGGGAGCTTAATAAGCGTGCTATTTTAACCCCAGATGTGGATTTTGTCTTGAATAGCTTCTCTGATCTCTGATGGTGTTCGCTCCTCTGGATTTCGTTACATTATTAGTTTACACAAGATGAAATTTAGGAATCAAATTTTTTTCAAAAGCAAAATTATATGTTTATTTAACGTTGGTGATTGGAAGTAGAGAAAGGCTCGGAAGTTGGGAATTTGAAACAGAACCTTGTTGATTTTTCAGGGAAAAGAAAATGAAGGAAAGCTTGATTTCTCTTTCACTGATAGACCAAATATTTTATGACATTTCAATATCATTGTCATTGTCTCTCAGATTATCATAGGAAAATGAACATAAAGCTTATTCATTTGAATGTATACAAGCAAAACGCATCATTTTCTTCATTATATTCCTCGACTGAATTGATAACCGGAAACTTCCATCATTTCAATATCGGTATGGTAAGAAAGAACAGTGTTCTAGAAAACTGGAACAACTTGTGTTGTGCTAGTGTTCAATTGAAAGGGGATGTTATCCAGAGAAGCGGGCTAAGTTTGGCATCTAGAATTGGTGTAAGGTCGTAACAGTGTATGGGACATGCGGGTAGATTGAATCGAAACTTATGTTGCTCTAACTCTTCGTTTTTTCAAGCATCTGTATCCGACACTTGTGTCCAATACATTTTTAGGCGGGTACTAAGGTATAAACCTTCAAATACATGAAAAAAATTAAAAAATTTAGTATGCTTATGAGTACATATAAATATCCGACGCTCCTAAAGTAACAAAGGTAGAAACTAATGCCTCATCTTGTTCTTAAGCCTGGTTGGTCTTTCACTTAAAGCTTAAGAAAAACAAAAAGATTGTGAACCAAGTAAGCTGAAATATGGTTAAAAATATGAACCGCCAGAATGGAACCTTCAGTATTCTCATGGTGAGAGCCAGGGTTGATCATCCCTTCTGCGTTTGGACCACTCCTCGCCCTCAAAAGCGTTTTCAAATCCTCTTGATAGAAAGAGAATAAGAGGATTTAGTGGTGGGCTTTGGAAGGTGACCTTCGCTCGTTGGCCCGGAACCATTTTCATCAATTCTAGATTCTTTATATTCAACCTTAAAGAAAGATGAAATAAGCATGTAGTCTACCAAATTTCTGCACCTTATCGAGTCTGAAAGGGTCGACGAGCAGAACAATCGGCCTATGTTATTTCGGCTCTTTATTTTCTTTGAATATTTTGATTTTTTATTGTTTTGAAGTATCTATATCCGATGATCATATCCGATATATATTCGAAGGATAAGATATACTATCTGACACCTCTAAACCTGAATAACATTAGCAATCAGGTTAGTTAGATTTATAGGTTTAGACCATCCTTAAGTTATCTGCTTTATGAACTCTTTTCTGTTCCCCACAACCGTAACAGTTTGTAAAGGTCTGCCTCTGATTCCTTGCTGCCTTAACAACAGCCCTTTCCCGCCATTTGGGTATCAAGTTTCAACCAAATGGACTAGAAAATCTTGATAGTAAAATTTGGTTGGGCTTAGGGAAACATGTTGCTGTCATAGATGGGCTGTTGGAAAGTTTTTATAAGAGCTTATCAGCTTGTAAACAGGCTTAGGTTCCATCTCCAAGATTCCGCAGTCTCCCTCTGTCTCGTCAAAACGCAAATTATGAACATGGCAGTTACATGTGCTAATGAGTCGGATATTTAAATAATTTTTTTAAATTTTTTTGTTCAGATTTAAATTTAGTTTAATCAATAGATTTATATTACTATTTAAGAATATATTAAAATAATAAAAATATTATTTTTATTGATTAAATAATGATTCAAATCGGATCGATCTAAGTAAAAAAAAAAAAAATATAATAGTCAAACTTGAATCACTTTTATTCGGACTTGTTTGTCCGGTTCTTGAACATGTCTAAATTGGTAGCTTAGTTTTCCTTTAAAGAAGAGAAAAAGAGTAATAAAAGGATATTAAAGTTTATGGTACCAATCCACGTCAAAAAAGAAGCAAGAAATGAGCAATAAAGAAAGTAAAGTTCCCAAAGAGAAGTCAGCCATTTTCAGATAACACAGATGCAAATTCCAATAGGAAAGAGGAAGCTGAACAGCAAATCACCCTTCACTTTGAAACTAGTTTTCGTCTACGACTCTAACTTTTAATCTGTTGTTAAAAGAACCAAAGTGGGAAAAAAACACCCAAAAAGAAATTTCGCAAAAAAAAAAAAAAAATTCAAAGATAAGAGAAGACATGCAAGCCAGCAGCACGATGTATTGGTTGAGCTGTACGTTATTATTTTCTACGTAAAGGATGGAATCAAAGTATTGCTGATTTCTTTACGTTAACTTAATACATGATAGTAATTTCTTTCTTTTTTAACATTCTAAAAGTCTTTCCTCTAGATTTCATAGTTTGGTGACAGGTGAAATATATATATATATATATATATCGATAATGGGAAAAGTATTGATAGAAGAAAGGAACTGCACAGCTGAAACTGTGTGATGGTTGGCTCTGGAAAAACATGATGCCTTGGGGAGCACGTTGTTCCTAAAGTTATTACTAGATATTTATTTCTTTCTTGAATTTCAGCTATAAATATGGATATTGAATACTTATTACTTCCATGTAAGAAAAATGTTAACTAATATATAGTGGTTAGAGATGTATTTTTTACAATTTTTTTCAGGTTTGAATTATTTTCCATCAGATTCAAAAGTTTGAGATATTATTTAAAAATTAATAAAAATATTTTTATATTAATATTTTTACATGTATAATTAAATTTAAATAAAATTATTTTTATTATTAAGATCACTCTAAATTAACAAAAGTTATGTTCAAGACTCAACCGATGGATAAATCAACTAGTGATACTGTTTAAAGTGACATTTATAGAAAAATTATAATTAATGCATTTTTTAATTCATAAAAACAAATATTAAATACATAAAATTAATTAATTTTTATCTAATATCTATACATGTTAACATTTTTTATTAGTAGCTATTTATTTATAGATTATTATTAGGTACACAGATGTGAAATTTTTTAACTTCACAAACAAGATTAAAAAACTGTCAAATATCTTTATTATGTATTTAAAAAAATAAAAAATAAATAAATGAAACATATGGTGGCCTTTTAACCTCGTTTGCGGAGTTAAAAAATCTACTATCGGTGAAAGAAAATATGAAGAAAAAGATAGCAAGTTCCAAAATTTTTGCTCCTTTTGCTTTATTATCAATATCTAAAGTTGAATCCGCACATAAAGGAAATGACTTTTATCTCTTTGTCATTTGGAGGGATGCCCATTAGAATATATATTGGTTTTTTACTTGCTGGTTGCTTGAATTGGGATTTGATACTAAACAGCAAGGGTGGCTAGCTGACTTCAGAAGGAAAGGGACACATCATTCACCAATGTCTAACTATGCACCAAAAAGAAAAAAAAGGCATTTTCCTTAATTAGGTAACAAAATTATAGGATTAATGACATAAAATTTCCATTTCTGATGATAATATATATTTTTTATAACAATCTTTCTATCTGACTGTCTCTTTGGTTCTATGACTAATACTGAAGCTCAAGAACTGTCATTATGTCCTAAGTTGACATCAATCAATACCAACTACTCAACACCCCCCACTCCCAGCCGTGGACCTTTTGAATCCTAAATAAGTTGACCTTTTTCCTTTCATAGATGCAATTTGAAGTGTAGGAAACAATAATAATAGAGAAGAAACAATGAGGAAAAAAATATATAATAAATTTACCTGGTTTGGTCAATTCCTTCTATGTTCATAGAATTGCAGAGATTTTCATTATGTTTTGGAGAGAAAATAAATTACATGCTGCAATCATTACAACTTTTTAAACCAAAGTTATAAAACCTTAAAAATTATTGGTCTTCGTCTCCGTTCCCTGAATTAAGCCTTCAAAAAAACTCATTTGAACTTTGTAATTAGATCTGTCTATAGTTCGGGTTTACATTATAATGGGAAGAAAGTTTCCCAAAATAGGCACGTTATAGCAGTGAGGATTGCCACTGTCTTCAATTAACATGCACCAAGATGGAAAGAAATCAATTCCTCGAAAAACTAAGGTCATATTTAAACGAATTGAAAAGAAACGGAGCATAATCCATGCAAGTTTTCAGAGTATAAAAAAAAAAAAAAAACTTTCAAGAGGAAAATGAAAATGACATGTCGATGACATACAAAAGATGAATGTTATAATTGATATTTTGAAATATATTTCAATGTTTAAATCATAATTTAAAAAAAAAAAAAAAAAAGAAGTAACCAGGTATGAACACACGATGAATATGGGTATGGGCTTGGGCTTGGGCCCAGAGTTGGGTATAACACAATTAAAGCTGCTAAAAGTATAAATTAATGAGGTGAGACAGTGACCTAAATTTAGTGCAAAATCTAATGTACAATTCCATGTGACCAAATTGCTTCGACAAAATCAAACAACTGTAATCACATATGGCCACTAACATTGTTATGATATTCATATTTGTCACGCTCTGTCGTTTAATGTGGTCTCTCCTTTTAGATAAAAAATGGTCCCTCTAATTTCAGTGAACAACGGGAAAAGGGGGGAAAAAAAATTTGGACCCTACATCCAAACAAAATCAGACAATTTTCAACAATGAGACATGACGTGACCAATAGACTATCAGGTTCTTTCCTCTCTGCCCCACACCTCTCAGTTCTCAGACTTACTTCCAATAGATTATAAAGGTTAACATGTGATCGGTAATGTATCATAAAAATAAAATGCACGTGGGATTGTCACAAAATTTTGGGACTAGCTGGTTAACTTCTAAGTAGGTGTCAAAAGAAAAAAATCATTGACTGGTCGGTTCGGTTAAAATAATAGTCGTTACCATTAAATTAATAAAATAAAATTATGCAAATTTTAGTGTTAATCTATTTGAAATATTTCAATTAATTTGATTGATTAATTAATTGAATTATTAAATTTCAATTGTTCTGTCATCAATAATTAAATTTTTTTAAAAAAATTTAATTCCTAAAAAAATTTAAATAAACATAATATTTAATAAATGTAAATAAAAAATACATCCATAAATGTAATATGTAAAAGAACTTCAATACTATAAAAGTTAAAATATTATATAAAGATTAAAAAATATAATGTCTTAGATATACTATGGATTAATTTGATTATTTTAAAATTTTGAATCAAATTAATTGATTACTGAAATTTTTTAAAATATTATACCAACCAAAAACTGTATTTATGTACTGATTAATCAAAATTAATTAAATTTTTGATCGATTAATTCGATATTTACCTCGTTGTATACATCCCTATTAAAGAAAGTGAAATATGAAGCTATGAGCCGTAAAAGAAGATTTGGAGAATTAAGATCAAACTTTTGGGAGGTCCACAGATGTTAACCCATCAGTGGTCCAATCAACTAGTTGATTTAATAAAAGAAACACAAATCAATTATTTTATTAAAGACATTAGCAAGAAATGGTAAGTAATTTGTCCTAATTCCTAAACTGAATCTAAAGCCAGAAACATTAATTTTGCTAAATATCACCCGACATCCAAGGGGTCCATCAGACATATGGGGAGAGATGGTGAAAAAGCCAAGAGATAAAGAGAGAGAGAGAGAGAGAGAGAGAGAGAGAGAGAGAGAGAGAGAGATAATATTCAATTTTTGCTTAGTATAAAAAATTATTTAGATTTAGAAAAGAAAGAGATATATAATAGAAAAAAAATATTCTCAATAGGTCAAATGATTATTTTTTTATTATTATATTAATTTCAAATTGCATGTCTGTTTATAAATTTTTATTTGATTATCTTGATCACGAGTTACTTTTTCATAGAAATAATGATAATAAGTTATTTTTAATTAAAAATAATTACAATGTTTATTAACATTATTGCAATATGTAAACCTCCAACATAAGGATTATTCATTAAAAATAGTGTATACATTTGATATCATCAAAAAATTAGATGATGTCATTTTATTAAAAATTTTTAAAGATAAATACAGATAACATATTTTTTAATAAGGTGACATTATCTTTTTTAATAACAGTGTATATAATTATACACATTATCAATTTATTAAATATAAATCTGTATTAATATAGATAATTAATCAACTCTCTCTCATAGCTTCTCTTTATAATATGTAATGGTAGGGTTCATGACAATTGCTTCCACATAAATAAAATGAAAGTGCTAAGCCAAAAAGATATTAATTAAAGAAAAAAGAATAATGCAATCTTGAAACAAACCTGCATGCTTATCTCATACGACTTGTATTTGGATGAGCTTAAACATGAATTTTTGTAACTAGGACAAGATTTAATTACTATTTATTTAATAAAAATATTATTATATAACTTTTACAATAAAAAAATTATTTTATACCTTTTAAATAATAAAAATGAGTCTAGCCCAACTTAAACAAACAAAATTAAAATATAATATTCAATCCAACTCGATCTAATTCATAAGTATACCTTTATCTTGAAATTGAGATTATCTATAATAAGTTCCATACTATAAATATAAGAATAAAACTAAAAGGGGAAAAACGAAAATAACAAATATTCCTAGGTTGAGTTTATTGATCAGAGAAGGAAATTCAATAGCAGACATATTCTAAACACAAAAAACAAAAATTGTATAAACAAAAGAATATATATTACATAAATAGATAGGCAAATCTAAAAAAAATAATAAAAACACACACACACATATATATAATAAACGTATACCATTGGTTTGGTTTCGCCTATACATGTGAAGTTATCCTGAAGAAATTAAGTCAAATGAAACATGCATTTGCATGCAATGCAATAATTTTCTTCGCTATGGTAACCAGAGCAGGAAAAAAATTCACCAATCACAAAGTTTTCCTCCGCCAAGAATGAATTGTCAATGTCATGTGTTTGAAAAAAGAAATTAAAAAAAAGAACGAATATTAGGTAAAGACCAAAACAAAAGGGACTATAGTGTTGTCCCGTCGCGTATGTCATTGTCGTTGATTAAATATTAATTTTGTCATTGAGTTGATATGATGAGACAGTAGGCACGAGATTGGCCCTCCAAAGCCTTAAGTGCTCGCCGATGCGAAGGTCGCCAGATTGCTCTGCCTAAGAGGTGTGGCTCGCAATCGCTATTTTTGCATACGTCATCTCATGTAGTTTTTTATTTTTTGAAAAAGGGATATCGGTTCTGAGATCATTAGCAGCATCACTGACGGCATCAACTTAACCTTTCAGCACGGATATGCCCCACTCGTAACACACGGATATCGACCAGTCAAGCACATAGCAATTGGGTGCCCTCACCACGGATCATTTGATCTCGAAAACTCTTCACCATCAAAGTAAGGTAACCCGTCATTGAAAGAACGGTCAAAAGGCATACGATATTAATTTAATAAAAATAATTACAATAGAAATTATTTTATGAAAAAGGCACATAAAAATAATTATATTAATATTAATTGATATAATATTATCCTTTTTATATCTATTAATTATATTTTATCGTATATTATTTTTTATCAATTTTATGTCTCATGTGAAATTTTAATTACTGACGTAAAAAAGAGACAGGAAAAAGGCACGTATGATTTTCATCCGTCTAAACTCCTAAAAAGAAAGACGATGTACCAAACACCAAGTATATTTCTAAGGCTTATATAATATGTAGGGTTACCCTTGACATTTCATCATGAAAAAAGGCAAAATCCTGTGTTCGGTATGTCCCGATGGCCAGGGTGTAGGAACCTTGTCTTTGACATGACTTCTTACCTGAAAACTCCAGAAACACATCTCCAATATTTTTCACCCCAAGAATGCCAGTAACACTAATAAAGAAATCCGTATGATATCGTCATCGAACCTTATTTTTTTTAAATTTTAAATATATAAAAGAAAATAAAAAAAATTTTAAAAAGGTAAAATAAATTGATATTTATTAAAAAAAAATGAAAGTGGAAAAATATTTTCAAAGCAAAAAATAACACTTCTTAAAATTATTAATAAAGAATTTAATAATTATCTTTTTATCCTTTTCTATTTGACAGCCATCGGGAATCGATTTTCTCTTTTATATATATATTTTTATATATTAAAATAATATTTATAAATAATAAAAAATTAAAAAAATTATATTAAATATTAAATTATTATTTAAAAATAATAAAAATAAAAATATATTTTAAATTAAATCCCTAATTAACATTTAAAAATAATGAAAATAAAAAATATTTTATTTTAAAGCTCTAACTATTATTTAAAAAATAATAAAAATATAACTAGTATTTTTAATATATAATTTATATATATATAATATATAATTTTTAATTTTTATTATATATAATATATATTTTTAATCTTTTTATTATTTTTAATATTTTATTTTATACATATATATGGGAAGTGTAGGTTTCTACCGAGGGAAACTAACCCCCATTGTGTATTTGGCTTGTAGTGAAATAGAAATAGAAAAGCATAGCATGAGGGATAAAAAAGTAATTACAAGTTTTTTATTACTAATTTTGATAATAGCTATTTTCTATTTTGAAATTATTGTTTTCACTTTCATCTTTTTTTTAAAAAAAAAATAATTCGGTCTATTTTTTAAAAATTTTTTCAAGAAAATATTAAGAAAAAGGTGTACCATATCCTCTTAAAATTGATTGATGATTTATATATATTTTTAATTAAGAAATTTTTAATTTATGAATAAGAAGGAAGTTAAAAAGGTTAAAGTGTAAATATCAAATTTATTAAATATATCTTAAATTTCGAATTCAATAAATGACGTATTCAATCAAGCAGTGTGACGCACAGGCCAATTACAAGAACAAAGGGGAGAAGCTCTTTACTTGGTATCATTATTATTTTGACTGAGTCGCAGCTAATTTATTACAAAATTACTTATTTACCTTGACAAGTTGATCAGCTGAAACAAACAAACATTTCCATGATAAAATGTGAAACCACAGTCCTCAGAGAGCTGAAAGCAGCAAAGAGTAGTAGCTTAAGAGTATTAGGATAATTTATTTACTCCACAGATGTTGATTATGGAAGCCATTCCTCTCCGTTGTCATCAAGAAATGAAGCCAAACAATGGAGATTTGAACCCATATTTTGTTGAGCGTAGTTGCTGGAGGTCCAGTCTTGTAGCATTTCGTCGGAGAAAATAAGAGGCTGGTCCGATGAGGAAGGTGACAAAGCATTGCTGTAATTAAGGTCACCCAGATCAGTAAAACCAGAATTCGGGAGATCTGTATCTGATAGACAAAACTTCCCCATGTCGAAATCAAGCAGGAAATCGTTCGAACTGTTATCCTTGTCTTCATTTTCAGATGTGGGTAGTAATCCATTCGTTGGTTTAGATGCCGATGTTTGATTCATTGGGCGGTCCCAATCTATTGAAGGCTTGGCGTTAATCTTTTGTGGGTTCATGAAAACTTTGGAGCAACGGATTGCCTTTGTACGAACCACGTGTGATTGTGTTGGAGTGTCACCAGTTGGAGGGCCCAGTTGTTGGACTGCCTCACTTTCCTTCAGAAATCTTCCATTAAATTTGTTGTTTTTCGAAGATGTCGCTGATTTTGGGTGATCTTGAACCCTTTTCCCTAAGTTGGTGTTCCAGTAATTCTTTATTTCATTGTCTGTTCGGCCTGGAAGCCTCCCAGCTATCAAAGACCATCTACAACAACAATATTCTAAACACTTTAACAAATCTTTATCAGCAGTACATTGGTAATACTTCATTAAACTTTGAATAAATCACTGGAATGAAAGAGGAAAGATCAGAAAACCTGTTTCCCAAGAGCTTGTGAAGCCTGATGATAAGCTCTTCTTCATCAGCTGATATGTTGCCTCTTTTAATACCTGGTCTCAGATAGTTCAACCATCGAAGCCTGCAACTTTTCCCACATCTCTTTAGACCTGTTCCAAACAAAAACGATTAACCACGTTTCCCCTTTTCATAACCAAAATGAATTATCCTGTTAATACCCCCCCCCCCCCCAAAAAAAAACATACCTGCTCTTTTGGGCAGATTTCGCCATCTTCCTTGACCATGTGCTTTAATATACTCGGTTAGGACTTTGTCTTCATGAGCAGTCCAGGCTCCTCTGTTTAAGCCTTCGTTAGCAGAACAACAAGGGCTCCTCCCCATTGGGCACTGCGCCACCCCCTCTCTCTCTCTCTTTCTCTCTCTCTCTGGCAGATGGCTCAGAACCTCTGAGCTATGACTTATGACTTATCCAACTTTCTGAATGATTCCTGATACTTGATGCGTCTCCCTTAGTCCTGGGGAAAATTTATAGCCGCCTCTTTTTTTTTTTTTCTTTTTGATGCTACTATAATGATTTTTTTGAATGATTTATGATGTTATGTTTTTTAATTTTGGGGTTACTGATGTTTCGTTTTATGAAAACAAAGTAAAAAAAACTTCTAAGTGACCCTACATGTGCGAAATAGACCACGTTTTTACTTTCATGTAGAATAATAATAAAATTAAGTGTAGCACATAGCTTTTAATTCTTCAAATTCATTGGCATTCCTCCTAGGTACCACCCAAGATTAATAATTAAGTTCCCATTTGATGATTTAAGCAAGAATATTGAGGCAACCCTTGCTAGTATATATCATATAATCCACGTGTGTAAAAGAGATTAACATG
>JBBYHL010136334.1:1670-31927 GCA_038381835.1 Adansonia madagascariensis | reverse complement strand
ACTAACCGACCAAACCGACCGAAATTTAGTCGGTTCGGTTAATTCGGTTATGGTTAAAAATATCGGTCGGTTCGGTCAGTTCCTCTAGTTAAGTCGGTTAATTCGGTTTGAAGTTTTTTTTGACCGAACCGACCGAACCGACCGAATGCTCACCCCTAGTGATATTACTTACTAGGTGATCCAACTGGCCTATCGAGATTTTTGAAGGGACGTATCCTTATTTTGGACCTTAAGAAAAGCATTTTGTGAGCTTCATAATTCAACAGAAGTGACAACACAAATATCTTGGTAGATTGCTTATTGAACAGATCCATAATGCTATATTCGCTATGTTTGATGAAATTGAGGAATTATGTGGCTTCTTTTTTGCTTATTGGCTTCTTGACAGCTATCGGATCTGAGTTTTTGGTTGTAAACTTTAGTGCTTGAGAAACAGAAGTAGTATTATTTTGTTGAGTTTCACCACTTGATGCATCTGGGGCATAATATTTGCCACTTCGAGTTAGGTGGCTTACCCCTAAAAGGTCAAAGTTTATTGCTTACTGACTAGACTCTCCAGTGATTAAGATTTTGCTTTCATATTTCCAAGGCATCACCTTATCATTTTTATAAAGGAAAAGAGATAGTAGATGAATGATCATCTTTGACATGGGCTAAATAGAGGTAGCTTTAACTTTTGATCAAATGTCAAACAAGACCAATAGCTTTTTAAAAGAGGATTGCTCCCTTCTTTTTCTCTAGTGTTGACAGACAATGTTACATTTGCAAACTCGGTATGTGAGGTTTGCTTTTATCATAAAATTTAATGCTACCATTGTTCATTATCATTTAAACCATAACACAGAACTCTTTGCATGTTTGAAGAGTATGGCCATAGACAGTACAAAAATCACAAAAATCATCGACTTTCTATTCCATTTTACCCACCCTATTGATCAGTTCAGCTTGTACTAAGACTTACCAAACCAAATTCATTAGCATTCTAACCTCATCTGTGTTTCCTATGACCTTGCAATCTTCTTTAATAACCACTTGTTTTACATCTGATTCAATATAATTTTGAGATGAACTAGCTTTAGTACTGGATTTTGGTTGTTGATCGGCTTTAACTTTTCCTTTTCTTTTTCTTTTAAAAATATTTCCCTTGCTTGAGCCCCTCTTTATAGTTTTATCGATCATTCCAAACAAAATGGCTACATCTACAAAGATCCTCGAGGTTTTTTTTCACTACCTCCTAATAATAAGGTGCTTGTAACATGTCGACAAATTTAACAATCATTTTTTTCTATCAAAAAGGGATAATTTAGGTAGCTTCTTTCATCAACCTCACATCGTACTTCTTGAAGCTTTCATTAGCTTTTTTTTTCACAATCATAAGAGAGAGATACTTTAAAACCAGGTCAGTGGTAGGTTTTTTCTTATCTATCGCATTGATAAATGGATAGATGTACTCATCCCACTCCTCATAGAACTTAATTTTGGACCAGTGCATCATCTCTTGGACCATTTCTAGGAAAAGTGCATAGTATTGTAGAGTATCCCTTGATCGTAATAGTAGCAACATGATTTAGTGGTTTTTACACTATAGCTTTTAACATTTGACACTATTCCAGCTCTCACAAAGACTTGCCAGACCTTACTTATTGGGGTTTTAACTTCTATAATGCTTCTTTTGGCCAACATCATTTCCTTTCAATCATTGCATTCACTTTTGGCTCTACATGGTTAGAAAGTGGATTGGCTCCAATGTTAGGTCAGGCCCTTATTCGACCTTAATCACACCTTTTTCTAGCAGTTCCTATACCTTTCTTTTAAATAAGGTGCAATTCTTAATAGAATGGCCTTGTGGCCTAGCGTGGTACTCGTAATAGACATTTTCATTGTCCCATTTAAGGTATGGAGGTGATCTTGGGTTCGTGAATACTGGGGCCACTAGTTGACCTACCAATAGACGAGAGTAAATCTCTTTATGGGAGTAAAGGAAAGGCTCAAATGTTTCCTTTTTCGAGTACTTATTGATTACTTGAAGCACTTACATTATTTGTATTGTAAGATTGCGTGCTTCAGTCTATGTTTGGAATGAGATTTAGTGTGACGCTTATTTTCAAATGATCCCAGTAGAATGGACAAGTTGTGGCATCGATGAGTAAGGGTTAAAACCTAGATGCAACATGTTCAAGAAGTAGATCCCTATACCAGATGCAAATTTCGATTAAACCTGGCATGACTTTCACCAACAGCATTCACCTTTTTCTCTCTACACTTAGTTGTTAACTTCTTCACTGACCTAGAAAATTTTGTAATGGATATCTTGCCACTTTTGATAGTGTTATTAATCATTTTGCTTGATATGACCATATCAGTAAAAATATTCATAGCATTTCCCATTAATCTTTTGTAGTAGAGAGATCGCAATGTGTTAATGAAAGTGATCGTAGTCTTTTTCTAGGTCAAACAAGGATAAACTTGAGCTGCTTTTTCTTTCCACCTTTGGGCATACTAGCTGAGGCTTTCAAAGCTTTATTTTCCATGTTCATAATGGAGAGACGATCCGGAGCCTAGTCAGATACGTACTTGTATTGTTAAAGGAAGGCATAAGCTAAATTTGCCTATATCTGAATTCTTAGATGATCAAGCCCTGTATACCAACAGATAGCTGCCCTAGTTAGACTATCCTGAAAGTAATGGATCAGTAGCTTTTTATTGCTTTCATACCCAACGATCTTATAACAGTACATACAAAGGTGTGCCGTGGGGTCAGTAACCCAATTGCACTTTTTAAAATTCAGCACTTTGAGTTTAGGTAGGATGATAAGACTGAAAATCAATTCCAAAGATTTTGTGTCTACAACCCTAAATTTTTCACTTCTTTTGATAACTCAAAGGCATTTTTTTGATGACTGAAACCTGTTTAAGCCTTCATTATTTTTTGAGGACTTCTTTGCTTTTCCTTGTTCCATTTATTCATCAAGATCTGGGACTATAGGCTTTGCTAGTGAAGAGCCCATACCCTCAAATCCTTGGACTAGATAAGATGCTGCTGCAGGGTTAATGTAAATGAATGGTTGAGTAGATGGGATATTTGCTGCTGGAGGATGTCATCTATGCAATGCCCCTTCCTAAGCATTGGTGGTTTCAATACCACCAATCAAGTTGTTTTCGGGATTAGCTGGTTCTTTTCCCTAGTTGATAGTGCTTGTTTGCCCCTTTTCCTTCAAAGCCTTGGATAATAGCTTTGTCAATTCCATAATTTAAGCTTGGAGTTCTTAATTTTTGCAGGGTGATTACTCTTGAGACTCCTTGTATATGAGTTTGAGTCACTCAATGCATGCTTAGTGTTCATTCTCCATGGCTTTTCGATGATTATGAGTGTTATATCGATGAAGAACTATAGGTTCTATTCTTTAAAGCACCTTTACTTTTTATTATCAGATTAGATATTTATTATGTGTTATGAGCATGTTCAATGAGATAAAGATGAGTATGCAATTAGATGACAATTAACATGAATGCATAAAGTAGTAAAAGAATTAGATTAATCATGCAAATGCACGTGAGACAATCAGATCTAGAAGGTAGCTTCATCAGCATCTTTCATTAAAGCAATAAAATATCCCTATTACACCTGATTACATTCAAAAATGCCAGACATAGCTACATTGCTTGATCACATGTTCCATAAAATACAATAATTCTTGCTCATAAGCTCCGATGGGCAAGATGTCATGTGTCAAGGATTGGGCTATATCCAACATGTTCTTCGTCTCTAACTAGGCTACCTGAATCTGTTCACTGAGATGACAGTGATGGCTGATAATTTTGGCATACGTGATCAACCACTTATAGCCATTCTTGCTCTCAGTGTTTGGAGGCTCTTACTAATTCATCGACTTGGTCTTAGTGAGCTTGAAGAAAATGCTTTAAATCTTGAATTCTAAATGTCAGAGTCTCATTCTCGACCTAGTTTGCTCTCAAATCCTTGACTCGAGCTTCTAGCCGTCCATTCCTTTTTTGGTAAGTTGACACAAGGGCATAGGTTCTAACAAGCTTTTTCCTATTGACCCTGGCTTCTTCTTTACATTAATGTAGTTCTTTCTTAAGGGTAGCAATTTCTTCCTCCCATTTAACTGACGACTTAAGGGTCCGAGACTTGCTTGCTTTGCTAAAGGCCAAATTGTTTTTCTTTAAACTCTCAAGATCTTCCTTGAGGTGGTTTCTCTTTAATATCCCTATTCAACACGTCATCTCAGAGATAGAGGTCAATTTCCAATTGATGATTCTCCTCCTTTAAATGAGCAATTGTTTTGGTAAAGGCTGCCTTTTCTTGTTTAAACTCTCACTTGAGCAATTCAATCTCAGATGAAAATTCATTAACTGGTAATTTATGATGTTCCAACACTGGATAAGGGCAAGGCATCATTGATGCGATGGATCATCCACTCATCATATCCCAAATTTATATTACTCTCTCTCCAATACCTTTGCATACAATAGGTTTGTCTCCAAACATGGAAAGGTAGCCGAACTTTTAGTTTGTAATTTGGTTCACCATAGTCAAATCCCACTGCTCTAGGTCTTGGGTGAAGGGGATGAATTGTTGATGTTGAAATTGTCATAGAACTAGCATGGGTGCATAACTAGTGTTCCCCATAATCCCATGAGCAGCACATAACTGTAATCTCCGCATCGATACATGATCATCTGTGGTGAAAACCAAAAGTCCTCCCATGTCACCTCTTTCCCCTAGAGGTTTTAAAATTTTTGGATCCATCATACTTCAGACTTGTCCTGGGGCCATTCCTTCCTAAGGAACTTAGAGATAGGGCTGAAGTTAGGTAAAAAGTTGTATGACATTTTCTTTTCTTTGGGAGAAAAATGACTGACAAGCTAGATGTGAAAAAGTGACATGCATCTGATGAAGTGACTCGTACCCATCTTCTTACAAAATCTAAGAACTCAAATAGTTTCAGTGATGATGGCCGGTGAAGGATTGATGTTATAGCACAATCGAGAAAAGAAATTTGCTATCGTAGCTTTAATATAGCCTAATTTTTTTGAAAATATGACTAGATTATATATCGCCAGAGCATAGACATATTAAACTTTTTTGATATCAATGGTACTTACTATTGCTTCTTTCAAACTAGCCCATGAGATGCATTCACTATTTACCTTCATCTTGATATGATCCTCGATCTAGGATTCCATTACTCTGAGAATCTAAGCTAACCTTTTCTTTAAAGTTAGAGGGTGTAAAGCCTTACAATATATTTTATCAATCTTGGTCCTATCAATATTGAGTAACACAATGTATTTGTCAACTCTGGGGACCAAATCTTCATGATTGAAAGTGAAACATCTATGTGTTAGGTTTCAAAACTGAGATGCTGCTTGCAATAGATTAACATCCAAGTGGATTTAGAGTAAAAGGGCTATATCTCCATATATCTTAGTGAATAATTCCTTCTCGTTGTTGTCCTAACTGGTCCATATATGCTTTAGATCTTGCCAATCATTCTAACAGCACCCTATCTTGACCCTTTCATGCATTGTTGAAACATACTCGAATTTGAGAATAACCCCATCTTCACATTGTTGACTCTTTGACCATGCTTGGACTTTCTCAAAAAGCTTCAGATCTAAAGTGTGCTATTGCTCCATGATAGACACCCCTTGATAGACACTGTACCAGTGGCCAGTTGTCCCATAATAATGATGATTATGATGAAATGATGCATGCATCAAATAAAAAAAACAAAAAGGTTAGTGATGTCATAAAGTAATATTCATAAAAAGAAGGGTATATATAAAAAATAGCAACAAAAAATATATCACCAATATGGCCCTAACAATAGGCGATATGATGCTTAGGGGTGGACAAAACAATTGATAATAATCAGACAGCATAATAGCATATTCGGGTTAAAATTGCCTTTAACAAGGTGGCACAATACCTTGTAAGGACAAAACTGATCAATTAAGTGGCGACGTTCATTTGTTATCACTTATGACAAGCACATGTTAAATAGTCATTTAGATAGCATACTGGCATATTTTGGTCAGATATGATTTTTTATGATGACATGGAGCATTGTTGGTAGCATTCATTTGCCACCACTTATTGAAAGGGGTTAGCCATAGAACATAACAACATAACCTAAAAATGATTGTGAGATAAAATAACAAATATGGGCAACAATGTTTATTATCGCTTACATAACATGTTATACAAGAGTGAAGGTAAAAAGTGTTTCCCCGAGTAACCCTATTCTTAGGGTTTTTCTACAGCACTTTAGCATGGTTTGACATGGTTTAGCTCATATGGTTTACTATATGGGTTTAAATTGATGCCTAGATTGGTATCCGAATCATTCCTCTATCCGATAAAGATAGTCAAAGCACCCAATCCTAGGCCTATCGTGATTTTGGTGAATAGGTTTGATTCGATGGATGTATTTCCCTTTGCAAATGTGGAGGGATACTCAAGAGCCATATAGGTAATTTACACCCTGGAAGGTCATGCCCATGTGGAGGGATACTCACAAAGGCGAACTGCTCACTTACTCCTAATAATTGGTACCGTAACCTCACCATGTGTTTGGTGGGAATCTAATGCATATGCAAGTTCATGGTGTGTGTCAGGAAATAACCAAACCTTTTATTTTACCCTCATATTACCATACTTATTCAAGTCAATATTTATTCAGGAATAAAATAGTCCCTAACAATCATAAAGAAAAACCATAAAAGATAAAAAGTTAGTGGATAAAGGTGAAAGAGGATTATAACCACATAATGATGAAATTCCAAAAAGCTAAGAGTTGGGCGAGGTATAGCTAGTGATAGGCTAACTCTCTAAATCTTATCCCCAGTGGAGTTGCCAAGCTATCGCCATATACCCTTTTCGATTCTTATTTTCAAATGATCCGAAACAAACGTTTACAACTTAAAAGATATATATGGTGTTTGCTCAGAGCTTTTGAGTTATCCTTTGGCTAGGATTTGGACTAAACATGATAATATGAAGGGGAGAGATCATCGGATGAATCACTTATCCAACTAGTCTCCAAACGTTATCGTGAATTAACCATAAATTTGCAGTCGCCACCAACCATTTCAGGCTAAGCATGATTGGATGCCTACCAAAAATAATATTTCGAGTTTTGAAACTCGAAACATCTACAAGGTCCAGAGATTCGTTGGTTGAGTTCAAGAGTTGGTTATGCATGGGAAAGGATTAGCATCCCCATGACACCTAAAATCGGTACCCGCTAATTACGTCTCGCTTCAGTTGGCCAAATCGAATTATTTGGTCATTATATATATAATCCCCTTTAATGCATGAACTTTTGTGGAAATTGTAAATCTAGGTTTTGATAGAAAGTTTTATATCACCTATGCGCCACGGAGGTATGTGGAGCATCAGGATTTTTTATGAAAATAATTTTGAAATTAAATTTTGAAAATTCAGATATTCTGTATTACTCACGAGAAAGATACCGACATGGAACATGGCCTTGTAAAAACTTTTGAAAACAATTTTAAATATGAATGCATGATAGTCACTACAAAAAGGAAATGTGTTAATAAGACAAAAAAAAATATAATAATTTCATAAACAAACAATCACAAACAAAATAACGTAAAAAGAATAGACGATCAAAATGTATCTCATAATTATCTTCGATTATGGAAGAACAATTGAGATGACAATTTGAAGACGGGTTTGGATTTAGTGGTAATTTGAGGGGTGGAAAAAGGTTTAATCGAAACAATCTGGGTTACCTAGAAAAGAGAAAACTTTTGGATTTTGAGGTAAAAGTGGTGTTAGAGTATCCACTTAGAGAGGTAGGGCTAGAGTATCCCCAAAGATAAAGATTTTGATATTTTAAGAAAATAATTAGGAATCTCAAATGTATCTTACAGAGAAACTTTGAGTTTTTAGTGGAAAATAGGGTTGGAGTATCCCCTCAGATGGTGGGCTTGGAGTATCCCCAAGAATGAAAATTTTTGATGATTTCAAAAAATAATTAGGAATTTCAAATAAACCTGAAAGAGAAAATTTCAGTTTTAGGTCGAAAATAGAGTTGGAGTATCCCCTCAAAGTAGTGGGTTAGAGTATCCCTAAGAATAAAAATTTTTGATGATTTAAGAAAATAATTAATAATCTCGAATAAATCTAAAAGGGAAAATTTGAGTTTTTGGTGGAAAATAGGGTTGGAGTATCCTTTCGAGTAGTGAGGTTAGTGTATCCTTGAAGATAAAAAATTTTAGATGTTTTAAAAGGAAAAGATATTTAAAAAATGTATTTTGGAATAAGGAAATCGAAGATTTGTATGAAATATACTTTTGTCTTAAGCCTTAATCCGAGCCTAAAAGGATTGTGTTGTAAGGGAATCAATCAGATGCATTTCAAAACATTCAAACATCTCTATAAAGGCATTTTGGAAACTAGGTTAAAATAGGGGACAATGTCGCATTAGCTCCCTTCCTGAATTTATTTTGGGTTCATCCAAAGGCTTCAGGGGGTAAGCGAGGTACCACCAGAAAGGTAACTCGATGAGGACTAGTATAAAAATATTTAAAATCCTAGAAAATCACCATTTAGGTGAAATTAACTTTTAGAGTTAGGCCTGTTTCAATGCTAGCAGCATGTGCAAGGGAAAGGGTGTGATGGACTTTGAATATTGTTCCTGGTTCATCCGGAATCATTAAATCATAAACAATGCCTTTTTGAAAAGGGAATTTTGTGAACTTTCTAGAAAAATATTAAATAATATAGAGAAATTATCTGATGGGCTAAAATCGCCCAAACAGAATGTAATGCGTTAATCCTAGGGGCTTCAAATAACAAAGGTTTGAAAAATCATAACTCCCTTATTCGTGATGATTCGAGGGCAAATAAGATACCTTTAGAAAGATAATTCAATTCCCTTTAAGAAAAAAATATTAGCAAATTCTAGAAAAATCATTCATGGTTTGAAAATAAGTTTTCAAATTTGGACTATGGTGTTACTAGAGCAAAAACAGGGGTTATTCATTTTTTTTAGTTTCTTAGGGCCGAACTTGAGTTATAGACATCCCAAGAAAAAGAAAGACATCAGCATCACAAGTTTATTCCATAATCTCGAAGTAGTTTAGGATGATGAAACAACCCATTGACCATGCCACTATGAAAGTGTTAAACTCAAGATCAAGGCTTAATATATATTTTTTATCAAATAAAAAGGTCGTTTTTGTTTGGAAAACAGCATCTTTAAACATATTTTACCATGAATCCAGATCTGCAATGTTTAATTTGTCCCCAAGATTGAAAAACCAATTTTATAAAAACATTAAATTAGTGCTATTCTCAATCCATTTGAGATATCATGAACTTAACTTTGGGAGTTTTTTTTTTTTTTTGAAAATCAGATTTTTAGCAAACAAGCAAGCATCCTGACAAAGACATCATGAGCAAAATACAACATACAATAAGGATAGCACATGCAAACGCACAAAGATGACATTTTGACATGAAAAAGATGACAAGAATATATGGAAGCGACAAATAAGACGTATGGAAATGATAACTCCATGAATCGCATCAAAAATCATCCTATGAACGATGACTTGAACATACTTAAGCAAAAGCACATTGGAATTTTTAAGATAGCATTTTTGTGCCATGAGACTCCTTAAAATGTAAGAAAATTCATGAACATACTTAATGTATGTTAGGGAGAACATTCAAGTATTTGTTAAGCATGTGAAAATAGGTGAAACAAGACAAAAAAAAGTATTAATAAGGGACTGCTTTGATGATAGAATGAAATAGAAGATGTTTGGCCTACCAAGCAACATCAAGACATCAAAAGAACATTAAAATCCTAAGACTACCACAACTAAGGCAATAATAATGCATGAAAATCCTAGGATTGTTATGGCAGCATAAATAGTTCACTGAAATGATGCAAGTGCTAGAAATGAGAAAAAATAAAGCTAGGTGAGAAAATACTCCAAAAGCCTCAAGCTTTAGCCTTTTTCTTTAAGCAACAACTTTGGATTCATGTTCTTTCTTTTTTTTATGTTGATGTGTAAGGAAATGATGAAAAAAAGAGTTTTTTGGTAGCGTGTTGATGGAAGGAAGTTTTAAGAGGTAAAATGAATGGAATAGAGGGTCTTGAAAGTGTTTTCAATGGTGATCCTAAATAGCTACAGAAATAGAGGAACATTTAGGATGAAAGGCAGTGGAATAGTATTTTTAGGAGTGTTTTAGGGCTAGAGGTTGCTGAAGGGTTTTTGAGATTGCTAGAAAAATCATTCCTCCTCTCTTTTGAGCCAGCTTTGGCCCCTTTTTAAATTCTAGGTTCAACCCATGCTTTTTGGAGACAAGGCAAGGGCATTTTTTATTTTTCATTTATGTATTAGGAGACAAATCCAGGTACTATGCTCAGTTGCTCTTATTTCCATTGGTTCTGCCATGAAGAATAGTGGTGCAGAAAGGCTATAACAGCTTGCAACTGGAGAAAAGCCAAGCATGCCCTTTGACAAACCATATATTTCATGAAAACGTCCCTTGTCATTGGCTATTTAGGCTTTAAAAATTTGATTAAGTCTAATCACTAGCCCATAGTTGAAGCCTAGTATGAATTACGATGATTCTTGGTGTAAGAAACGTATTTGAATTAGATTTTCAAAGGCTAAAAGATGGCTCGACCTAGGAAAAATGCCTTAATGTATTGATACAAAACATTTTGTATTAATACACAAGGCAATTTTGACACATGAGTATCGATAAAATGAAGTGTATATCGATACCAAGAGCAAAAAATTGTTTTTAATATCGATACAATGAAGTACTCCAAGGCTTTGTACCAGTACTCCCACTTGTTTATCAATACATTTTGTTAAAAATCATAACTTTAGCTACTGCCAAGGCCTACATTGAAACAAACACAATAAGTATTGAGACCACACCTTAGGTATCGATACCAAACTCTTTTTTATCGATATTACATGTGAAAATTTGAATTTTTCGTGATGTGAAAGCTTTGTATCAATACTTATGTACCAATGTGACTTGCACATACCTTAGGCTCTTTGAATACCTCACATTGGTCATAAATAGTGGAAAACTGACATGTGCTCATCTGAATGACTTTGATGACACCTCATTTAGTGACCTTTGATGCCTTATTTTTATATTTTTCTTAAATACAACCCATAAGCATTTTAGATCTTCCCAAAAAAAATTTTTGGCTCACATCGTGTCATTAATAGTGCTGATGACATCCTATTTTATTTTTTATTATTTTTTTGATTTAGAGTGCTAGAAATTAACCCGGACAAAATGAGATGTCTACATTAGGTAGCTTCAAACCTTGCTTTAGCCCTTGAGTAGAAACTTGTTAACTTTAAGCTCATTTTTCCCCTTTCTTTGCTATTAATTAGCAAGAAAAGGTGGCCAAAATGAGTTAAAGGGATGCGCTAACAATGAAAAGGAGGTTTGAGATGAAAAAATGGAATAGTGGGTTTTGGAAAGGTTTTGGGTGGTGGCTTTGAAGAGCTATGACAGTGAAAGGTTTTTTGAAAGGATAGTGGCTGAGGAGAGTTTTTGGAAAGTGTTTGAAATGTGTCTGTGTTTAGCTAAGAAAGTTGGCCTTGTATGACTATTTGTATAGTGAGGACCACATACAAAATGCAAAGGCATTTTCGGGTTTTGATGCATGTACCTTATGAATGGACAAGGTATTATGCTCAGCTACCCACTAAATCCATTGGCTAACTCAGCAAAAATAGTGGATCAATGCCACTTTTAGCAGTTGAGCAATGAGAAAGTCCAAGGTTGCCTTCTAACAAATTGAATTAAGTCAAAAAAAGTCCCTTGTCATGGCTATTTGGGCCTTAAAAATTTATTAAAACCCAATCATAAGTCTAATGCTAAGGCCTGCTATGAATTTGGATGATCTTTAGTGCCAAACACATGATCTGATTCATGTTTTAATATCATAGTATAAAGGGGTAAAAATGGCACGAACTAGGCTTTTTAGCCTTGGAGTATTGATACAAATTCGATCACCCAAAGGCAAATAAAATATTGTTGGAAAGGTAATTCGATGCCCTTTCAAGGAATTGTATCATAATATTTGTGAAAAATGGTCTAAGTTCAAAAATAAGTTTTTCAAGTTGTGACCATTGTGCCATCTGGGCAAAATAAAGGAGTTTTTTTATTTTCTTAATTTTTTTTGGCCTAAACTTGGGACATAAACATCCAAATGTTCACGGCAGAAAGAAATGAGTGACATGGACTTCATGATCTTATTTACATAATCTTAGAGTAGTTTGGGATGATGAAACAGCCTGTTAACCTTGTCACAAACATAAATGCTCTAGGCAAAATATCAAAATACAAGCCACTTTGGACAATAAAAGAAGCATTTTATCACCGAAAATAGAATATTTGGCCTCAATGACCCTTGAATCCAAATATAAAAGTTGATTTTTCCTCAAAATTGGAAGACTAATGAATAAAAACCTTAAGCTCGTGTTAATGATAATTTATTGAAGTTAGCATGGCCTTAACTTTAAGGGTTTTTGAAAAAAAAAAGATTTTTAACAATCATCAAACAAGCATCTTGACTAGTATATTATGAGCTTAATACTACATTCATGACAATGAACATAAATAGTAGGCTTAGCAAATAAAGATGATATCTTGACATGTAAATATTGACAAAAATGAAAGAAAATGACTGATAAGATGCATGGAAATGCTGGCTTCAAATAGAGATGCTATCTTGATAAATATTTTGTGAACTAAATATCACATTAATGACAATGAACATAAATAGCATGTTTAGACAAGTAAAAATGTATCTTTACATGAAAATTATGATAAAAAAAATGAAAGATAATGACTAGTAAGCTGCATGGAGGTGTTAGCTTCATGAACAACAACAAGAGTCATTCTATGGGAGATGATATGAACATGTTTCAACAAAAAAAAGTTTGTTGGAATTTTTATAATAACATTAAAACATATTTTTAAGGCAAACCAAGCACATAAAAGTGGTGAAGCATTGTAAGAAAGTTAATATAGCACCAAAAACTCCTATGTCTATCACGAACAAGGCCACAAAATGCAATAGAATCCTAGGAATAGGTCATGCTCACATGGATATGGCTCTCTAAATTGATGAAATTGATGATAAAAGAAAATAAGATGAAAATGAGATGAAGGTTATACGAAGTAGCTTCAAACCTTACTTTAGCCCTTGAGTAGAAAAGTTGTTAACTTTGAGCTCACTTTTCCCCCTCTTTTTTCTATTGATTAACAAGAAAAGGTAAGCCAAAATGAGTTTAAGGGATGTGCTACCAATGGAGGGTGGTTTGAGATAAAAAAATGATGGAATAAAGGGTTTTGGAAGGGTTTTTGGTGTTGGCTTTAAAGAGCTACGGGAATGAAAGGTTTTTTGAAAGGATGGTGGCCAAGGAGAGTTTTTGGAGAGTGTCTGAATGTGTTACAAAGAGTTTGAAATGTATATGTTTAGCTGAGAAAGTTAGCCTTGTATGACTATGTGAATAGTAAGGATCATATGCAAAAAGTAAGGGCATTTTAGGGTCTTGGTGCATGTACCTCATGAATGGAAAAGGTACTATGCTTAGCTGCCCACTAAATCCATCGACTGGCTTAGCAAAAATAATGGATCAAGGCCACTTTTGGCAGTTCAGCTATGAAAAAGCCCAAGGTTACCCTCTAACAAACTGAATTAAGTTATGAAAATGTCCCTTACCATGGTTATTTAGGCCTCAAAACTTTGTTAAAACCCAATCATAATCCAATACTAAGGCCTACTATGAATTTGGATGATCTTTGGTGCCAAAAACATGGTCTGATTCATGTTTTATGTCATGGTGTGAAGGGGTGAAAATGGCACGAACTGGGCATTTTAGCCTTGAAATATCGATTCAATGTGTATTTTATTGATACTTAGAGCAAATTTTTGCTCCAGGTATCGATACAATGAAGCCAGTATCGATACCTGGAGGTTGGTATCGATACTAGCCATTTTTGTATCGATACTAACTAGCCAAAATGGATTTTTAAGCTACTATGAAGCTCGATATCGATACAAAGGGTCTGTGTATTGATACAGAAGCACCTGTATCCATACACAACCCTTTTGTATCGATATAACATGTGAAAATTTGAATTTTTAGTGGTGCAGAAGCCTTGTATCGATACCTAAAGACCATGTGTTGATATTTACTCATGTCAATGTGGATTTTATGCACCTTTGGCTTCTGAACCTCTTACCATGGAGAGGAATGATAGGGGACTGATCTGTACTTGTCCAAATGACCTTGATGATGCCTCAAACAATGAACTTGCTATTCCATGATGCTTGAAATTGGTTCGAACAAAATAGAGTGTCTATAAACATAAAAATCCTTAAAATGCATAAAATAATGAAATAAGTTTTTAGATCATAGAAAATGACTTCAGTATGTCTAAAATGCATGAAATTATATAATAATTTTAAATCATAAAAAATTATATAATAATTTTAAGTCATAAAAAATTATTTAAATGTACCTAAATGCATGAAATGACATAGCAATCTTTAATATGCCATGTAAACATCATAGAAAAAATAACAAAAGGGCCCTTTTAAGCTTTTACCACTCCTGAATGCACCTATAAACATCTTGCTTGCCAACAAACATACAATAATAGCATCATACATGATTTTTATGCACAAAATATGTCATTGTCATGAACATATATGGATTCATCATTATGCATGGTGACGTTGTCAAAATCATAATATTTTCATATAAAAAATTCATGGAAATGTAAATATGATTATAATGCATGAAAATATTATAAAATGCATGAATAATACATAACATGAGATATGAGTAACATAAAAAGTCGACAAAAGTTGAAAAATGAAAAAATGACGAAAACCATATAACTACTAAAGAAACTTAATGTAAAAACATTTGGAAAACAAGTTTTTTTGATGGAAAGATCATTTTTATGAAACTTTGAACCCAAAATCATCAAAGCAAACAAAGTATAGCATTGGAAATCATTGCTTAAGATTTGGCCAAAATCTTGATTTTTACACCCTTGGCTCAAACTATCACCTAAGTATGGTTTAGGATTCATCAAGCTCACATAAGATGAAGAGAAAAATGAGCAAAAACAAAGTAAAAAAGTAATTAGAGAAACACATTGGATTAGACTTGAAAAAACTCTCTTTTTCTTTGTTTTTCTCTTTTTTTCTCTCTATTCTTTTTCCTTTTTGGTTTTCTTAGCTGAGAATCAACTTCCACTTTATTTTGAACTCCCAATGGGATTAGAAACCACATTTAACTAATTACAACTGATTCCCATGCACTACTACCCATTTCTTGACAAATTATCCATGCTTGCTTGCAAGCAATCCCCTTAAGCCTTAGACGTTCTGATCAATTGCTGAAATCCTCCTAAATATAGCATGCTTTTAGCTGAGTTTAGTGGACAAACTCAGATGCATGGCTTTAAAGAGAAATCCCACTTAATATGGTCATATCCTAGTTCTATGTAAGAAAGAGCTTTTAACTTTAACCTAAAGTAGTATTCCATCGAATTTCAGTTGAATTAGACTCAAAATAGTTAGAAAACAATCAAACTAGATGCCACTTAGTTTCCAAGCATAATTAAAGCATTAATCTCACCTATTCTAAGCTAATTAAAGCATATGATGGTATAGGCTATGTAGGTAGTTCTCATGCTCACGTTTTAATGTGGAAATGTTGGTGAAAGACCTTTTTCATGGTTTTGAAGTATCTAAGGCTATTAGGAAGGTGAAATGTAAGAAAATTTAGTAGAAAAATCTTGTTCGTGATAAAAAATGCCATGTAATGTCAATACATTTGATGTTTATATTGATACAACTATTTCCCAGAACTAGAAAACCCAAAAATCCTAACATTGTATTGATACAAAATACATTGTATCGATATAATGGCAATTGTATCAATATAATATGCCCTGTATTAATACAATTACTACCTTTAGGCTTGGTATGATTAAAACTCGATGATGTATTGATACATTAATGAGATGTTTGATACATCTTCCTGAATTTCACAAAAATGACTATTTGTTTTACATTCTAAGGGTTTCCAATTGATTGATTTGGTCACTGGCATTTCCAACTTTCCTTATTTTCACCTGGCACCATGTCACTAGTACTTGGTGACATAGTAACTGACAATTTTTTTTAATGACATTTTAATTATGTCCCAAGATGTAAAAAAATGTGATTAAGGAAGTGAGGGGAGTGAATTTCTATCAAACGTCTCCGACCGAGCATGATTGGTTTGAAGGGAACCTGACAAAATTAGGTATCTACATAAGTCATAAAGGAAAAAGACATTTGAAATGTCTGATCTAGGGAGGATGTCCTATTTTCTTGCGATAAGAGTCCTGCAAACTCAGTTTAAAGTTTTCATAAATCAACACATGTTTGCTCGAAACATTCAAAAATGTTTTCAAATGGAAAATTGTAAACCTATGAGCACCCTTGCTATACAAGGTAAGAAGCTTAGAAAGAATGATAGTTTTGAGGCTTTTGAGAAAAGAACCTACAAAAGTCTGTTTGCTTGTTTGCTATATTTGATAGTAACATATCAAACCTGATATCATGTACCATGCAAGTTTGCTGTTAAGGTTTATGCACTGTAGCGACGTTACTTATGTCAAAGCTGCCAAGAGGGTACTGAGGTATGTAAAAGGAACTACAGACTTTGGAATTTGGTTTTTGAAGGGAGAAAGGCTAAACTAATTGGTTACACTACTAGCAACTAGGCTAGCTCAATAGATGATATGAGGAGTACCTCAGGATACTTTTTTACTCTTGGACATGGTTGTTTTTCATGGAGTTCAAAGAAACAAGACAATATTGCACAATCTAAGTAAGACAAAGTACATTGTAGCATCTGCTATTGTTGACTAGGCCATTTGGTTGAGGAAGTTGTTGTTTGATTTAAATTTGGCTTAAAAGGAAGCTACAAAGATTAAATGTAATAACCAATTTGCTGTTACAATTGCAAGAATCCAGTTTTTCATGGAAAAACGAAGCATATCAAGATTGAGCTTCATTTGGTAAGAGAAGTGCAACAAGACAATGAAATTATACTAATTCATTAGTTCTCAAGACTAGTTAGTTGATATTTTTACTAAGCCTTTACCTAAGGCCAGGTTTGTGAAAGTAAGAAACCAAATTGGCGGTGGCAGCAAAGCAGCTAAGGAGGAGTGTTTATGAGTGGCTAACTATGCTGCCATGATTGAGTATTAAACTTAAGTCTAGATGATTACAGATTTTTTTTGTTGTCTAAATGGATGTGATTGCTTTTGGTATGTCAGCATCAGTTGGAGTCCTATTTATCTTGTTTATGTCATCAAGATTTTTAGTGTAAGTTGAATGAAATCAAATGTCATGTATTAGTTGAAAGTTTGTATACTTTTTGTATTATAAGGTTGAAAATTTCAGAAATGAAGCGAAGACTTTCAGCCTCTCAACTCTGCTTTTCTCTTTGTTCCTTCGCTTCTGTTTTATATTCATATACTGAAACCAACAATTCCTCAGTACCTGATGATTGGACAAACACGGGAAAATTTCGCCGAAGGAGGTGAGGAGTCATACTGAAATATTTTTCCAAGACTCCTCCTATCGTTGCGTTTTCATGTCTCAACAAAAATTAGGAAATTTTGGGGCTGGTTCCTCTGTGATTGAAATGCTTAGGAAATTGACATTGGCCTCAAAGTATCTGAATGGAGGGATGATAGGATTTCCTTGTGCTGAATTAATATTCAAGCAATATCAAATCTGCTGTGTGCATGAGTAATATCATCTGTGGCAATGAAATACCACCTTTACTTCCTTTTATAGACCTTCTGGAACCATATGTCCAGCCATGATTTGGAGTCATGCTAGAAAGCTTCCATACCCTCCTTATCACCAAGTGCTATCAAGACACAATTTCCACCCATAGATAGAGTCCTCTGAAAAAAGTGCTTAGTTTGGATTGCAGAATGACGAATTAATGTATTTATGCAAATAGTCAATCTGTGCTACTTTGAAGCCATTCAAAGTTCTATTTGATCTAGCAGATTGTAGGATTTTGGGCTACATTTGGGAAATCTGTCTTCCGATTGACGGCTTGGAACAGGAAGGGAACCCTCACAAGACTGCCTTGTAGGAACGGTTATCTCTCACTTTATTTGAAGCCGGTTTGCTTGTTCATATCTATTCCTTGTTGTTGCTTGAAATAGAATCTCTCCTGAAAACTGAGTATAGATATATAGTTTTGCTAAGATTATCAATGAAAGCGGTGTGAAGTGAAGATCTCCAATGGTTTGTGTCGCAACGGTCGCTATGCTGAAGCTTGCAGTGTTCATCTTTTTGCAGGTGTTCCTCACACTACTTCCAAAAAAGAAAAATTATAGAAACAATAGATAAGGTTAATGATTTGACCCCAAAAAAAACATTCATAATTAAGAAACTAACCTTTGTAGCTAATTAAGACATTTACGAATTCACATTAGATATACTGTTTACACACATTCTATATATACTGTGGATGTAACCCACATTTTCGACTATTTAATTTTTGTTGGCTAAATGTCATGTCGGGAAGAGCTGGCCCTACTTAAATATTTGAAGCAATTTTGTTTTATTTACAGCCTGAAAAATTAGGGATAATTAAGCAACATGTGTAAATAGGCTGCGTAAGTTTTTCATCATCAAAGGAGATTTTAGCCGTATATTCGTTACTTGCCTGCTACTTTAGTTTTGTCGCTGGCTCTCATAATTTTTAGGTATTTTGGCTTTCTATATTTAACATTTTCTAAATAATGCTGCAAGATATTTTCACGCAAAAAAATTAGAACTCCAGGAACAAATTAAACAAATATAGTCATTCGCTGCCTTACCAGATCATCCCACTCGCCACTAAATCTCAAGAACAAAAGGAAGAAGGAATAATTGAGGAAGAAGGCGCAAGGTTAAGCTGTGGAGCTAAAGCTGTAGACGGAGGTTGGGCCAAGTCCAGGTAGCAAATATTTTGTTTGGTGTTTGGTGTAAAGATGTTATTTAAAATATATTAAAATATTTAAAATATTATGTTAATATTTTTATATTTTAAAATTAAATTTAAATAAATATAAAATTTTGTTAATTAAATAATAATTTAATTTCAGTTGGATTTATTCAGATTACAAAAAAAATTACTTTAAATTGAATTTAATATGATTGAAACAAATAATTCGACGTTTGTATTTTGACTGGATCTTGAATAATGGGTGAGAAAGATAACTTACATATGTTTAGAGAGAGAAAGATTTCTGAAAATGAAGAAATAGACCATGGAAAAGAAAAAGCCCATCGCCTGAGAAAAGACGAAAGGAATAAGTCAGCCGTTCCTACCAAATAAAATGCATGGCATGGTTAAATATCAAATTTCAAGTATTAGGGGAATTATTTTAACCTTAGGCACGGAATAACATGTCAAGCTTTTTTTTTTTTTTTTTGATAATTTACGTATTTTTTTAAAAAATATATATAAATGACTTATTTTCAAATTGACAAACTAATATGGCGAAAAATATAAATGACTTATTTTCAAATTGGCCTTTTTTTTTTTGTTTAAAATCTTCTTAAAAGCATAAGATGAATCAAACAAGTTTTTGAAGAAGTTGTTTAAAAAGAAATTAGCTTATTTTTCATGAACAAAATTTAAAAAAAAAAAAAAGAAGGTCAAGAAAATCTGGAAATAAGATTTTCTTTAATCTATTTTTAAAAACACTTTAACTTTTTACGTGATTTTTATTTTTGTTCTAAAATGTCTTAAACCTTATATTTATTAAAAAAAAGCTTATAAAAGTAAATTACCAAACAATATGTTTTAGCTTAATTTATAAAACTTTTATTCTCCATAAGAACTTCATAATATCTTTAAAAAAAAGGGAGTCAAACAAAAACTATTAATTTGACATACACAGGTAAAAGAATATATATTTTTTTAAAACAATAATGTTTTAGAATAAATAATACTTGAATGAAAGTAAATATATTTTTAAAATAAAAGATGGATAAATTTTTTAAGTGCATATTTTTTCCTTTAAGTGAAGGTTTAGTCTTAATTTTTTCACTTCATATTTATTTGTTATAGTTAAATTGATATATTAACTTTATATTTATTTGAATAGCTTTATTTAATTTTTCATTGATTCCCAGCTTAATCATGAAGTTTAAATTAGTATAAATATTCATGAACGATTAAATATTAGAACGTTGATAAATGTTGGTATGATATAATATATATATATATATACATATATATATATATATATATATATAATTTAAGGTTAGTATAAAAAGGACAAACATTGGAGTTGATGAATATAAAGGGTCGGCAAGCAATATAGGAAGAATAAGTTAAAGAGGTGGGGGATCCCGTGAGCAAATTATTGATATTTGATATTATTCTGGAAAGGTGTTTGTCCATTTGTTACCACTTGTTCTCAACTTTTTATCTCTATCTCCAATTGCTTCGTTACATACATACATACATATATATATATATATATATACCGTATTTGTAATACTCATGTTTTGAGTATTTAAAAAATAAATAAATTTTATTAAATATGAGTAATTTTTTTGTATAAGTGAATAGTTTTTTATTTAAAAATATGTTAAAATATATTAAAAATTAAAATATCCTTTATTTTATTTTGATTGTTAAATAATTTTATCAATTCAATTGATATCACTTGACTTATGACAACAGCGTAATTATTGTTATTATATATAGTATAAATATATAAAAAATAAAAGTAACTTATTTTGACGAAGTGACGTCAAATTAATAGTTTATTGTGGTGTAAACGATATCTTAAATTATAGCTTTTATATGTTTTTCATTCAGAGAGTTCATTGTTCATCCTTAAAGCCATATTAAATTACAAGATTAAATAAAAGAAAATTATTTTATGCATTGTTAATGTAATTTTTAAATTTCACAAATAATATTAAAATGATGAAAAATATTCTTTAAATATAATAAAAAATTAATTAAAAATAAAAATAAATATATGATAAACTTTTAAACTACTTATAAAATTAAAAAAATTCCATTGCTACTTAAATAAAATGTAGGCAAATGAACCCGCCTAGTCATATATCAGCAAGTGGTCTCTTAATTGTAATCACTAAACATGGAGATGATGCGGTAAAAACTCTCGCCGAACATTCGAACGCAATATAAAGCATTGAACGAAATAAACAATCTGTATTTTTTGTTTAATAATGGATGGGCTCTTACCACTAAAACTCCATTAATTTCTAAGGTAAACCCAAAAGGATTTTTTTCTCTTACTTTTATCTGAGATAAAAAAAAAAAAAACCATTTGAATTTTATTTTTTAAGCAAAGAGATCATATACTATGCTTGAACTACGAAAAGTATATATATATATATATATATATATATATGTAGAAACAACACATTTAAGCTTCCTATGATGCTTGTAGCAACGTATTATATAGCTATTTGTTTTCTACTTTTTTGCTTATCACGAATAATTTTTAGTAAAGAGGAATTTGAAATCGATTTTTTTTTTTTTGGAATAACGAAATAAATTGAACTTAATATTCAGCCAAGTACTGTCAAATATATAATAATCAGTTTAACTCGAATAATCTTTTTCTTTTCTGTAAGCGGTATTTTCTACCATATGCCTTAGGTAACCAGAGGGAATAGCCAAATATTCTCTAATTTCATAAAGAAGAATATTACTCTAATTAGCAACTATTACCAATATATATATATATATATATATATAATTGCAATTGACATTCTGACAAACTTAGGGATCTCAGGTGTTTTAAAAGAAACCAAAACAAAATTTCTGTTTAACTATATAAATTTGGGTATCTTGTAACAGGGAAAATTAATACTAATGTTACGAAAATAAGACCATCATAGTTATAATTGTAGAGGAAAAGAATTTTAAAATAATAAAAAAGGCAAAGTAATAAAGTGAACACACATTTTTTATAGATATAAAATTGAGTTTACATTAATTAACACATATAATTACTTTTAAAAAAATCACATTTAATAATTTTATTTTAGAATCTTAATACTTTTTCCCTCATCCTCCGCTATGACTTTTTTTTTTTTTTTTTTGGTTAAAAAACATATTTTAGATATTCTTTTATTTTCCCAGTTGAAACAACTTTATACCCAAAGGCGGATGGAAAATTGCCAAACTTGTGGCTATTAGGTTTCTTTCAAGTAAGGCAGTCACTGGCACTATCTATCTATCTATTCTCACAAACTTTTATTTTTTCCACTTGCCCTTTTAATCATGAATGAGTGCCTCATGGAACACAACTCGACCTCCTTAGCTAGTTTACAGGTCAAGAATGGTATACTCTTTTATCTACCACACAAACTAAAGCAATTAAAATGTTCCTAAGAATATAATATTCGAATTTAAAGTTAAACTATTCTTTCTTTCTATCAAAATGACTTCAGTATTTGATAATCGAATTTAAAAACCATTTAAACAGAAAGTTTTCAATGAAAAATATTAAAAATTTTAAGCTGTTAATTACTCTATATTTGGTCGGTACTTTCATTTTTTATTATTTTTCATCAAATATATATTTTTTATTATTTTTTGTTTGTGGTTATTTTTTTAGTTTTGACAGAAAAAATAAGAAAATAAAAAGTAAAAGTAGTGATCAAACATAGCCTGTAAGTTAATTTAATGAGTTCAAATATTCTTATTTGAGGAAAATCTTATTATTAAATTAAATTAACCTTGTATATTCCCTTTTCCTTAAAACTACTCCCCCTGTCATATTTTTTGTGTCCATCTTTTTTCTTGATGTCTCAAATTTGTGCATTTTCTAAAAAAAAAAATAGTTTTCTTATTTTTCTATTATTTTTCTATATTTAAATATTATTTTTATTTAATTTTTTCAACTTTTGGCATTAAAAATCATGGTACATCAATTTGACAAAACACAATAAAACTTCAATAAAAAATATAATGAAGCCAAAATTATTTTTCTTAAATTCCGTAAAAGTCAAATGGAGCAAGCAATATGAAAGCAAGCAAGTATTCTTTTTTCCATTTGACTTTCATTAAAAAAAATACTTAGTAAAAAGAATCACCAAAAAATTTATAGAATAATTAGATAGAATATCAAACGATTTTTACAGCCAAAATTTTAGTACTTACTCTTCAAAATTAAAATTCCAGTTCTTAATGTTTTTAGCATTGACCTTTTTTTTAAAATCAAACACAGCTTAAGTTTAAAGCTTTTCTTCATTTATTTTTTCCTTTATTTAGTTACAGAGAAAATTATATATTTTTAAAATCAAAGTAGTGTATAGTTAATTAATCATCATAAATATCCAAGGAAAATACTTGTACTGCCTACTAATAGCATCAATTATGGCCTTGAATTTAATTAGTGACTGCTACTTAATTCTTGCCGCAGTTTAACAGTTTATATGTGTTTACCAGCATAGCAGTCTAATTTATCTGGGTACTTTTTTGGATTGCTATTTCAACTATAAATAGTAGTGTAAAAAAAAGTATAAATAATATTTTCAAATTAATTTCTCAAAACGGCGTGGCTAGCAAAACTATCGTAGTAGGTGACTAAAATCATCCTTGTTGACAGTGACACGTTCAACGACATATGAACTAAGATAATGGAACTCTGGTATACAGGCATGCAATAATGAACTAAAGTTGCAGCCCCATCTATTAGACTATCCCTTCGTCTCTTACAAGTCACGCGGCCCATGGTACTCATAAAATTTAATCCCATTTAAGAGGTGTCGTCCTACAGGGCTTTGGAGTCGTAATCTAATATCTGCAATTTTTTTTTAGAAAAAAAGAAAACACTAATCCCATTTAAGTTGGTAAAAGAGAATAGCCAAGTGGGATAGGCCCACTATTCATCCTCCTTGGAGTGGAAAGCATCTTTTCATGGGACTAAACGGTTCAGAATGACATAGATCTAAATATTTCATTCCATAACAAGCCAAAACCAAAGAAAATATTGAATCCTAGAAATTGTAAATAGGAGAAAATGTAACGAATTTCAGAAAGCTTTCATGTCTTTTCTATAATCATGCATTTTACATATATACTTGAAGTTGTTTTAATTTCAGGACATGCACCAAAAATCCAGTTTAATCCCAACTACTTGTAATGATGAGTATAGAAAATTTACTAAAACCTTGGCTACATGAATCATGCATGTCGATAAAATATATATAACAATCTAGCTACCTGATGGCACAATATCTTATTATGATGATCTGTTTTAGAGTTTATGTAATTAGTGAAATTAAGGAAAAGAAAAAAGTTATGAAAAGAGGTGGGATATTCATTGTGTTCTTTTCCAAGTTTTGCTTTGTAAGCATTTGCAGCTTCATGAGCTTCTCTACAATATCTTTAGTTTATGGGACCTGGAAAATCAATTTGAACCACTGGTTTTGCTTATATTTTCACAAACCCCAGCAGCACTTAATATGACATTTCACGTCATTCCAGACATAAGAAGACGTTTGATTTTGCAAAACGTTAGGTTTCGATTTGCTTAAGCAGCCCATATTCATATATGTCCAGTGTGCTTAAAGCTTTGCTTTTATATAGGGGACCTATCTTTACTTCGTGGAGATTCAATGTTTTGGGTCCGAACCAAACTCCTCTAACCACTAATTAGTTCTTGCACCTCGCATAATTACGATATCTTTAGCGTCAATATCCCTTCTATATCAGGCCATGAATTACTTTACCAGTCCTAAAATACATGAAGTGAAGAGGAAAACCAATAACACTCAAGACACAACTGCAAGAGCAACAATATCCATCGAGATTTCTCGCAACCCTAACAATAAGATCATCAGATTCATTCAAACAAGAGCAAAGAAAACCATCATTGTATATTTATATAATTGAAGAGATGACATTGACTAAACAAGACATAAACGTACCTATGAAACACCCAAAAGAACATTAGACAAGACATTAGAGAGCCTTCTCAATTTACATTTCATCAAAGGCTCCTTAGCGGCTCTGAAAGATTATTTATAACAAAAGGCCTGGAGGCAAGAACTCTGTCAAATTCTCTAGCATCTGGGTTGCAAAAACCTCGTCTAAGGTCTCAAAGGGGACATCATGAAAATGAACCCTAGTGGAGCACTGTTGTTCTTGATGGTGATGACCAGCTGCTTTTTCCCCTACTCCAGAGACCTCTTGTGCACGATCATCGGTGCTGCTTCGTGCTGCATCAGGGACCGTCTGATTGTTCTCCTCTACACTAGAGACCTCTTGTGCATGATCATCGGTGTTGCTTTGTGCAGCATCAGGGACCGTCTGATTGTTCTCCTCTAGTCTAGAAACTTGTTGCACTTGATCATGGGCGCTGTTTTCTACTGCAGCATCAGGCACCGTCTGATTGGCGCCGTGCACGTCATCGGCGTTGTTGGTGAACTTGGTTGGGTCAGGCAATTCAGCATCTTGCCCAGTGAGTTCTTGCACTAAGGCCCTGAATTCGGAGGCACTAGCCTTCACTTTCATGGGGTTGGATATGTAGACTACTTTGATAGGCTTCTTCTTCTTGTTGTCGTTACTTATTTTCCTCTTCTTGGATTTGACCTTGGCTGCTTTGCTAATTTCCTGCAAGCTGCTTACTGAATTATCCATTTTCAGGCCTTGAAACTCTTTCCCTCGAAAAGGCTACTGAATCTCAGTGGAATTAAAAAGACTGTTAAGACAAGGGTTCTTAAAGGAAAAGGGAGATGTTTCCCGGAAAAAAAAATGGTAGAAAACCAAGAGATAAGAGAAGAGTAGGAAAATAAATAAAGGGGAAAAAAATCTGGACGTTCGCTTCGATTGTGAGCCAATGGATAGGAACTACAAAACGAAGGAAAATCAATGTACTAACCCAGACGCTGGTTAAAGCGCGTTTCAAGCACACTCATTTGGGGAAATTATTGTCATTGTCTTTCGGTAGTCCGTAGTAGCATATTGTTCTTAACAGTGTTTAAAGGTATTTTTAAAATCATTGTATTAAGTAAATTATTATTTTTAATGTTTTCATTAAATTAGTTATTAATTATTATATTTAATATAAAACATTATTATAAATAATAACCGAACTAACTTTAATAAATAAAAATTTATTCTAAACACTATCAATAGGGTTTTTAAATTCTAAAATAATATTAAAATGATGAAATAAATATAATAAAAAATAATTAAAAATAAAAGTAAGACACATGATAAACTTTTAACTTGTTTATAGATTAAAAATTTTTACTATTAATGTATTAAATACTAATAGTAAATAAATATCCTAAAAAAAATTTTTAGCAAAATCCTCTTTTTATTTATAATTACTAATATTTGTTGTCCCATATGTATGAATACACGTCAGTTTATTTATTTTAAAATATGTATTTTTATATTTTATAAATAATTAAAATCAATAGATGCATTAACATGTAAAGATGTTTAAATTTATAAAATTTAATACTAATATAATATTAAAATTTATGAAAATAAAAAAGTCAATATAAATTTTAGCTCTTTTTTATTTTTATCAAATAAATTCATATTCATTTTAATTTTAATGAAAAATTAAAACTCTCAAAATTAAGTATATAATTTAAGGCAAATTTAACTTTATATTTTTTTATCATCAAATAAATATATTTAATGAAAAACTTTCAATGAATGGAAACTCTTATTTATAAATTAATAAATTTTATTAGTAATAAAAATATTTATAATAGTAATTTAAAAATATAATAAATAATTATAGCTATTTTCATTAATTTAAAAAATGTTTATATTCATATTTTTATATATATTGGGCCAAATACAATTATTATATATATTGGGCCCTATTATGATTATTTTCAATAATTTAAGTTCACTTATGCATTAATTAATTTTTATAATATATCTTTTTTTAAAAAAATTTCTCATTAATTTATGTAGTTCAGAAAGTCATAGATGAAATTAATATAAGGATTCATTATAATATTTAGGCGTTTTTGAGTGAGATTTGTAATGAGAAAAATTCCACAAATGACAGTGACACGTACCAAGGAGAGCGAAAAATGAATAATTTATTTTAAAGGTGAATGATTTAGAAACGATTGAAGCTGAAACTCAAACAGCTATTACAACAACGATACAAAATCACCTATAACTTTTTGATTTAGTGATTAAAAAAATGTTAAAATTAATATGTAAGTCTAAGTTTGATCGAGCATCCTTATTTATCTTTTAATTTATGAAAAAAAAGAAAAAGACAAAAGAAATTTAAAAAATGACAAATACAATGCAATTACATTTACCTTAAATTTTCAAACGTCTCTGCTTTACCTTTCAACACTTATATCCTACCTTTCAGTATTTACTACCTTTACTTTTCATTCACATACAAGTATACAACCTTAATTTAACAAATTACCTAAGCTTTCTTCTTTGTGTCGCTTCTTCCTGTTCTTGCTAGAGGTATCAAGGACATAGTGTGAGTAATTAATTAGATTGCCATAAAATCTTTCAAAAAAATCAATACAACAAATGTTTACTTATAAGAGCATTTTAAATTACTTCACCAAGTTTTACATCAAACATACCTTGGGCCTCATGTTTTTCCGACTAATAATTGCCGTGGATGAGTTTATGGGGCATATTTAAGATGATGAAAAATGGAGTTTTTGATGACAATGAGAATAAATAATGTCAGCTTATTATAGTTAGTTCCGTGTAATTAATGTTCGTCCTATTTGATAAATTTTTTGTTTGCATCCTAACATTTGAGTGTAATATTTAAATTAAGAAACGTACCTCCAGCCATTGTTGATAAAAAATGTAACTTTGCTCCCAGTACATGAAGACGAACATCCCGTATAAGCCTTTTAGTCTATTTCTTTTTCTTGATAATTAGCTTATTATGGTTTACAAGTAATTTATATAGACAAGACTAGGGACCTATACTAGAAGACTAATTGAAATTGTATCCTACCATCAAAGAGTCTATATTTTAATTAGTTACTGAAGTAGAGTTTAACTTTTACAACTAGAGTAGTTAATCTTAATAGGATTTGCGAGAAAATATCAACTTAATATTAATTAAATATTAATCTTGGTCCACTTAATTATTATGTGGGTCACACAAAGTCCAACATTCTTTCACTTGGCCCATATGATAAACCAAGAATTTAAATAGGTGATATTCAAATCCAAAACCTTATTATGGCCATAAGTTACTCTAGCAAAACTCCTACTCAATTAAAAATTCGTAGAGCACAAATCATGGTGGTAGCATTCTAATCCGAATATTCCCTTCCATGTATTACAATGCATGATCCTCTCTGAAAGAGTACTTTATGAAATAATACTTTATAAATGAATTTTCTGTAATCATTCAAGGTCCACTCGACATGTAAACTTTATGTACACAAACAAAAACATGTCTATAAACTCTAAGAATGTGAAATTAACACAATCAGAGAAGTCAAAATACATCTTGACAAATTTAACGAGCCCCATATGATCTAAATGAATTTTAAACTGTTTTGTTGACAATGCTTTAGTCATGGGATCCACTATTATTAAATCTATATTGATGTATTGGATATCCACTTCTTGCTTCTTTATAGAGTCTCTAACAACCAGCTACTTTTTATCTATTTGCTTGCTACGACTCCCACTTTTATCATTCTTAGAAAAGTATACTGCGTAAAAGTTGTCACAATAGATCTTTAATGGCTTTGTTGACAACCTTCAAACTAGAGATAAAATATCTCAACCTTATTGCCTTTGATATTTTGCTTGTTGCGACTCCCACTTTTATCATTCTTAGAAAAGTATACTACATAAAAGTCATCGCAATAGATCTTTAATAGCCTTGTTGACAACTTTCAAACTAGAGATAAAATATCTCAACCTTATTGCCTGTGATATTACTTTATAACATAATTCCTTTGGCAGCTTTCATAATCCAAGGCCAGGATTACTTTAATATCTATCAAGTACTTTTACTATAAAATCTTATGTCAAGTTTCTTATAAACGTGATCATAAGGCTCCAAAAATACATGCATATGTAATGGCTTTGATATGCTATTTTTCCAAATTATATGGAGATATTGGCTCAAATTGAAATATCCTCTTTACAATTTACACCCTTGCAGGTGAATGCCTTTGTATACTAATTCTTTCCAAAATTGTCTCGACATAAGCTTCTTGAGATAGACTTAATGTCTTTTCAGATCTATCTATATGAATCTTTATGCTTATGACATATAAAGTTTCACTTAAATTCTTCGTATCAAAGTTTTGATAAAGAAAACTTTGTCTCATCCAACAAAGCTAAATCACTTCTTGTAAGGAGAAAATCTCTACCATATCAAACTAAAATTATGGCTTTACTCCCACTGACTTTAAGTTATAAACAATTATTAACATTTTAGTAAATGTTAAACTCTAAATACCATTAGTGGGATGCTTGTTTTAGTCTACATATTGATCTTTCAAAGAAACCTTTAAGTAGAATCATGTATACCTCTTCTCAAGATCCCTATTCAAGTGAGTTATTTTCACTACCGTTTAATGCAAATCTCAATGAAAAATGAGTTACAAAAGCTATGATAATTTTTAATGAAACTTTCATAAAAAACTGGAGCAAAAGTTTTATAGTAATCAATACCTCCATTGAGTGAAACCATTGTCCACAAGTTTAACCTCATATCATTTAACATTACCAAATGGTAATTTAATGAGTTACTAGATTGGATTATTAGCCATTGGTTCCATTTCTTTTGTCATAGCTTAATGCTAAAATGTGAAATTTTCACTATTCATGGATAGTGAAAAGGATATCATTTTTATGTCCAATACCAAATTTAGACTTTTATAAGTATACAACTAAGTCATAGAAATGACTAGTTTCTTATTCATTGGATCTCTTAATTCTATAATCATTTGTATATATTATACACCTTTAGTCAATGAGATTAATAATCTATTGTAAAGTTTGTACTTTGATTTGATTGTTCTCCAGTTAATTCTATATACGTGTTTTTTAATAAGCAAAGATCAATCTTAATAAATTTATTCCTCAATATCAACCTCACAGGGAAAGTCACTCCCACTGGACTCATGATCCAT
>JBBYHL010135684.1:0-30128 GCA_038381835.1 Adansonia madagascariensis | reverse complement strand
TTTTTTTTTGTAATAATTAATTTATTGAGTCAAGTTTATATTTATCAAAAATTTTTGTTATATTTAATATCAAAATCATATATTTCTAATAATAACAACTTACAAATACCAACCGAAAAAATCGAAAACCTGGTCAATTCAATTTGCTGTCTGATTTTAAAATCATATGGATTTATTATTAGACTTTGCACAAGCACTATGTGGGTGGGTGGCTTCTTTAGCAAAATAGTTATATTTCAACAAACATATGTAGTCTTTAGGTAGTTTTTTAATATAAAAGGATATCTTTTGGAAATTAAAAAAAAAAAATCTTTTTTTAACCATTAAAAAGGCATTAACATTGAGACTTGAATTTTAGTGCTTATAATTTTCTTTAAATTATGATCTTTTGTAAATAAAATTTTTTTAAGATTTAATGATTTGTCATATGAAAAAATTATTAATGTAAAACAAATTGAATTGGTTGGATTATTTGGAGAAAAAGAAGCCCTTCTGTATATCCACACCTATTAAGTAAATGAAGGCCATTCTATTTAAAAAAAAAAAAAGAAGAAAAAGAAAAATATTATAATTTAGAATTAAGTATCCTTAATATTCAAATAATAATTTTATGTTAATTATAGAAGCTAAATATTTCAAATTATTTATTTATAAATTATATAATACAAATACATTTAGAAATTTTGATTTTCAAAAATATAAATTAAAAATATATTATAATTTAGTTTAAATATCCTTTATAGTAATATAATAATTTTATGTAAGAATTATTTATTTTTGTTAATGTTTTAAATTATTGTTTCTAAATTGATTAAATAATTATGGAGATAAAAATATATAACATAATAATTAAAAATTGAACAAACAAACAAATATTGTATTTTTATTTCCCTTTTGGTTTTTTAAAAAACTAGCAAATAGTAAAAAAAAATTAAAGACCTAATTGGAAGACATTTTTCATTAATTTTATATTAATTATAAAAATTAGATATGTGAGAATTATTTATTTTCATTAATTTTTAATTATTGCTAACTAAAATGATTTAATAATTATAGAAATAAAAACATATACATAATAATTAGAAAACTAATAAATAAATAAAATAATTATATTTTTTATTCAAATAAACAAATAGTAAAATATAATTAATTAGTTTTTTAAATAAATAAAAATAAAAAAAGAATTGATTAAAGTAAGTGCCTTAAAATAAGTAACGGAATTAGAGTTTAAATTGAATCATTGTAAGAACATAATAATTAAACATTGAACAAACAAAAAAAAAATTGTATTTTTATTTCCTTTCTGGTTTTTTAAAAATCAAGCAAATAGTTAAAAAAATTAAAGACCTAATTGGAAGACATTTTTCATTAATTTTATATTAATCATAAAAATTATATATGTGAGAATTATTTATTTTCATTAATTTTTAATTATTGCTAACTAAAATGATTTAATAATTATAGAAATAAAAACATATACATAATAATTAGAAAGCTAATATATAAATAAAATAATTGTATTCTTATTCAAATAAGCAAATCGTAAAAAATAATTAATTAGTTTTTTAAATAAATAAAAATAAAAAAAAAAGAATTGATTAAAGTAAGTCCCTTAAATAAGTAACGGAATTAGAGTTTAAATTGAATTATTATAATAAATTATGAAAAATATTTCTATTTGTGGATAACTTTTAAAATAATGTATAGATGTCCAAATTATCAAATTCAATATAGACAAACAATAACTTCCTTTCATTATACAATATGACACCAAAATTAAGAGTTATCTAAATAGTATCAATTAGATCTAGCAATTTTAGATAAACATTTTTGTACAACACAACACAGTATGAAAAAAATAATTAAAACACAAAATGATATAAAAAATAATTTGAACACAACATAAATTAATGAACATGTTAAAATCTACATAAAATCAATTATTAATATATCAAAATTTATATGAATATGTGGTATGTTGAATACAATCATGAAACAAAAAAGTAACACAAACACAAACACGACGAGCCATGACACAAAACTTGGAGTTATTTAAATAGTATCATTAGACTTGATAATTTCGAACAAAATATGATTATACAGCACAAATATAATATAAAAATATAATTAAAATATGATACAACATAAAAACAAAACTAAAAAAATCAATAACACAAAATAAAAAATTAAAAAAAAAAAAACCCAAAACGAAACAAAACTTGCTACAAACGTGACAACCTCTTGGTGAACCAATCACCTCAAAATTGAGGAGATTGATTTAATCTTTTAAGCATCTATAGATAATTGTTAAAGTGGGATACAGCAATCTACATTTCCCTTGTTTGAGCTCAAAATTGGACCAGCCACCGTCTGCACACACTTGCAAATACTTATTTATTTTCTTCTAATTCTGCCTTTTTAGTTATTTGCCTCCACCAAAATATTTCAATCATGTTGACAGTCTGATTGATATGATCATTCTGTTATATAGTGGAGGCCCAGCTTGCTCAAACCCCAGAAATAATGAACAATGATCGTACAGTTATTTTGGTACTTTTCTTTTTTATTTGGTTTGCAGTTGTATATGAAATGCCTTTGGATTCTTCATTATGGAGAAGATAACTTTATATATATATATATATATTACACCTCCTCACCTCACAAATTACTGAGAAAAATGTAAATTTTTTTTTTGTTTTCATTCTTTTCGTTTCTTTTGTTGGTATTTAATTATTATAATCATTGTCGTGAAATAAACAAATAGCAAAAAATAAATAAATAAATAAAATTTGTTGTGGAGTTTGATGACTTCAGAGAATTCACGTACAATAAATATAATTATAGTGATCTATATATAATAAGAAGTGAGAACATTGGCGTTTCTTTTTATTAATAGGTATATATTCTTGTAGGGTTCTTTTTATCGAGAGAGGAAAGGTTGTAATTAAGTAAAATAAGATATAGTAGGGATTCAAAGAGAAGAAGACTAGAGCAAAACTTGGAAAAACAAGTATGATAGAAGGCAATAGTGATGAAGGTTGTAAGTGGCTAAAGAACACGAAAGTAAAGATGGTTGTAAAAATTGAAAAAAAAAATACAGTTATAGAGCTTAATAGCTAAAAGTTTCCCATATTATTAAAAGATCCCAAATGAAAACTTTTGATGACTATTTATAGGCTCCCTCAAGAATTTACAAGGAGTGGTTACAAAGAGAGTGGTAAGTTATCAGGAGACCATAAACTTAAAATTAGCACAAATCAGTAGTGGGAGAAAGAAAGGGAGCTTGCTCAATATAGTGGATGGAATGGAAGCAATGTGCGGGTTACACCTTTAGGAGTGTTCTAGTCACAAGTAGTGAAGAATGGTTACATGATAACACACTTGAGAGTATTGTCTATTCAATGGGAAAGAGAAATATCAGTGTTTTAGGGAAATGTTAAGGAGTAAATTTCTTAACAGTCTTTATATATCTAAACCTCCAAACTATACTCTCTAGAATATCTCAAATATGAAGCAAAATTAAGAATCCTGCTAACCTTCTGAGGTTAACTCTATAGTCTTTACATAGTTATGGATCTTGCTAGTTGTAGACACCTAATTTTGTCTAACCTTCTATGGACTACATTTAGGCATTTCAATCATCATGGAAGTCATTTGCCCACGCCTGGGATTAACATGGATCATCCCAAATTGAAGTAAGAGTGATCGAGGAGCCAAATGGAACAAAATATGTAAAATAAACCAAGCGTATCATTACCTTGGCTTCAATGGTCAAAATTTTAAACATTAGGGCTTATATTAATACCCATTGTCAATATATGGGCTAAGCAGTACTGAAGTTTGATGTTGGGCACTAATGTATCGATACATTGCCTAAATTTTCAATACATCATGGCATTATATCGATATATTGACACTAATTTCAAAAATTCAAGCTATTTATTTCAAAATTTCCATACATTTTTCCTATGACTTTTCTATAATTGTTGCTCCAAAAATTATGCAAGTTAAGGACAGGCCATGTTGGATGTTATTTGAAATAAACCTAGGTCCATTTATGCTTTTTTTTTGTGCTTTATTTCATTTTATAGCAAATCGGGTCAATTTTAATTTAATTAGGTATGGCCTAACAAGACAAATGATGATAGGATTTAAGGATATTTCATGAGATAATTGCATTAAGGCAAGGCAAACTTAGCCCTTAGAAATGGTATTCTTGTTATTTGGAGAGCTGAAAACATGAATAGCCTAATAAGAAGCTTCATTGCTCTCAAATTAAAGCATCCTTAGCCTATAGAAATTAGACAACTAGGCAACAGGGACCAATTTTTTTATCAAATTTGCAACGACAATGCCCTTAAAGAGGGTGTTAGTTAGCCAAGCTCTCCATTTCTTCATTTTTCACTCATGCTTTCACATTTTGCAACACTAGAAAAAATTTCGGCAAAAGAAAGAAAAAAAAACCTAAGAAAAAGCTAGAAAAATGGGAAAGCAAAAAGAAAATCCTAAAGCTCTATGGTAAATCTTCTATCCATTCTTTATTTTAATTTATTTTTGTGTCTTTGAACATGAGCGTACCAATTTAGCCACCTTATATGTTTAGCCATTACCTTTTCTAAGACTCCATGCATTTTGCTTTTGATTCGCATGATTTTGATGTGGTTGGATGCATTTTTTGGTAAACCCATTTTGGTCTCCAAGTTTCAGTCAAGCTTATGTTTAGCATAGTGACGTGTTTGCTTCATGATTTGGATGAATATTAGATGTCTCATGCCATGTTTATGTTCATTCTTGAATATCATAATGTGTTTTGATGATATATGTCATTTAGCATGCTTTAGTTTAGGACATGTTTAATGAAATGCCTCTGTATTCTTGCCATAATATGTTTCTATCAATTCGCTTCTACGCTGAAATGCCTAGGTTCATGAGATGTTTGATGCAATGCATGTTTAATTTGAGTGCTAAAAATATGATTTTTAAACCTCAAGATAAGTTATGGTTAGTTTAAATGACAAACTAATTATAGCTTATATTTCCACCATTTGATAATATCAAACTTAGGGTAAATTAAACCTTAAAGGATCAATGGCTAGAAAAGCAACAATAAATCTATTTTTAAACCATCTTAAATTTATTTGTTAAAGCTAATTAATATAAAGCCTTGTCATTGATTCTTACACGATTGATTGTAGGCAATATTGTATGGTAAATGGCTACTATTTTAAGGGTTCTCTAGAAAATGCATCTCTCATGCCTTACGTGTTCCTAAGATAGGCCTTCGAAAAAAATTGTTATGGTAAAGAGATAAAGAGCATTTGAATGCTTCATAGCCATTTCGCTATATTTCATCAATTTATGATATGGTTAATGAGTCGTTCAAGTGCCACGACCTCGCGGACCTGAGATGGACGCATTAAAATATTGTTACAGACATTCCCATGTTTGGGCATTCAAATGTTGAAGTCATAATTCGCACCTATGTAACCAAAAACCACTGCTCCCTTGTTTTTAGCTACGGCAATACAGTAGGTAGGATTAAAAGTTTGTTTTCATGCACCAAATGACATTCTAGAAAATTTTAAGGATTTCTGCTTCAAATAACTTGGAATTAGCTTTCGAACGAGCTCTTGTATGCAATTGTTTGAGCTTGTACAAAGGAGTTATGAATTTCCAATCATGGTGTTATTTGGAAGCCCCAAACCTAGTGACCAGCACCCATATATGCCATTTTTGACCCACCAAAGGATTTTTCTTGAACTTTAAAAATATTTTGTCATTACAATACATTGAATCACCTTTCTGACAATGTATTGTTTGTGACTTTTTAAGTTCGAACAAATCCACAGTGATTTTCCTAAAGATCACTGTGTCAATTCCCCTATTTTATTGTCAATGTTGCATTTAAAAAATATTTTCACTTAGGAACGATTTTCTAAGAATTTCTCACCATTTTTAGATAAGCCATAATTAATTTACCTTTCCAACAATGCATCATTTGCCTTGTTTAAGGTCTATTTAAATTGGGAATAAATTCAAGAAGCCTGATAGCACAGGTTATCCTATATTTTCCAAGATTAAACACAAATCAAGACTTCCATATTTTCATTATTCCAAGGTGTCACCGACGGTTTCTAAGTAATGCATGGGTTATTTAAGACTCAGTTCAAGGATCTATGATTTTTGAAAAAATGAAATCGAGTTTTTTTTAGGAATTCCTCCACAATTTAAATATCAAAATTTTGCCTTTTTCTTCAAAACTTCCCAAACTATCTTGTTTTATACCAATTATCAATTTCTTTACTAAGTTTCACCTATTTAGGTTTTACAACCTTGTTTTCAATATCTCCAAAAATCAATTTTTTCTCTTCCATCATTTTTCAAAATTTACCATATTTTCACTCGATTTCATGCTTGAATCCCTTCTAGTCCAAGCCCATTTCTAAACTATTGTCGCAACATGACTGGAATACGAATCCTGACTAGCCTGACATAAAAGGCGGGTGTACCCCTTATCTATATAACATTATTTTTTTTATTTTTAGGGGCCATATTATTATTATTATTATTATTATTATTATTATCTTTTTTTCTTTTTGGGGACTAGGTCATCAAGATGAATTACTCACTCAACTTAAACCTAAATTATCGTTAGGAAACAACAATTTATTTTAGAGTCACCACCAATCTATTTCGGTTAGGTGAGATTAGTCACCTACCAGAGTTCATATTTTGAAGGTTACAAAACCCTTAAAAATAAACTTCGCAGCCTGCGATAATACCAGATATCATGTAAAAGGTCCAAGAGTAGGTTACAATCATGAGTAAGGATTGATCCCTCTCATAATGCCCGGTAATTGATACCTTATTAATTATGTGTTAATTTAAATTTCAATTTTTATGTGGTTCCAATATTCGATACATAATTATAATTTCCTTATTTCAAAATTTTTTTAAAACCCCAAATTTATATTTCATATGAGAAAACTAGGCTTTTAATATTTTTTTAAAATCAAAATATCTTCCACACCCTATCGAAGGATTGAAAGAGCACGAAAGGTTTTATCATTATTTTTTGCAGCCAGTTGGAGAGCCAAAGGAACACAAAAGGTTTTAGAAATCAAAATATCTTTCGTACCCTCAGAGAGCCATAGAAATACAAAAGATTTTGTTTTTATAAAATTCATAAAAAAAATCTTGATTTATTTGCTTTTAAAGAGGATACACCTTTGTTAAAATAATCAATGAGGTGACTTCCATATTCTGGCAAGCACACCTATGGATTACTTTGACTTCAGTATATTGCCTTGATTTTTTGAAATTTTTTTATTTTTTCAAAAATAATAAAAACTTATCTCACGACTAAAACTTGGTCGAAAAGACCAAAATATCCTAAATGCACATTTGACATGAACGTATCTCGATAACCCTAAAGGATGAGGTCCTATGGTATACTATTATAATGTCCCTAAGATATACCTTTGATGTGAAAGTATCATAGTAACCTAAAAGACTAGATGACATCGTAAGAGAATAAACCTATTCCTACTATTCACCTTCGACATGAGAGCATCCAATGATCACATACAACTTAGTCTAATGTAAATTACTAGAATGTCTCTAAGAAATACCTGCAACATGAAAGTATCCTCATAACCTTAAAGGATTTGATAAATTCATAAAAAGACTAACTTATCCCTATTATGCACCTTTAACATGGAAATATCCTAATGATCACATAGGACTTGGTTCTAATATCAACTGCTAAAATGTCCTTAAGGTCTACCTTCGACATGAAAGTATCCTAATAACCTTAAAGGACTTGATAACTTCATAAAAAGATGAACCTATCCTTATTATGCATATTCGACATAAAAGTATCCCAATGATCATAAAAAACTTTATTCTAGGGTAAATTACTAAAATGCACCTAAGCTGTACTTAAAACGTGAAAGTATCTCGATAATTCTAAAGGATTAAAAAATTATATGAAATGATAATTAGATCCTGAATGGGTAACTTGGATGTCAAAGATGACATAAATTACAAAAATTACAACTAGGTCCCTAAATTTCTTAGAATTACACCTTACCCTAAAACGGCTAAAAATACTAAAAATATTCCTAAAATGATCAAAATACCGTAAATGGGTAATTAGATATGAGAAATGATTGTTTAGACCCTAAAATGCAAGGTTTCACTTAATGAACTCCTAACTTTTCTAGCTTGTAATTTAGTCCTTACATGAAATAAAATACAAAATCAAATATCAAACACATGAAAACATACTAAATATCACCAAAGGCATTTTACTAAACACCCTTGGCCTCATAACACTTTTTCCACTGTTTCGCAAAAAAAGTCCCTTTTAAAATTACAAAAAATTCCCTAATGGATTAAAGTATATGAAACGCTTTTAAACACATTAAAAATGCATGAAAGACGCCTCTAAAGGTCCATGAAGCATTCAGCCAAGCTTGTATGGCCTTGGAAAAAGTTTTACAATTTTTGCAATTTAGTCCCTAGAATTTCCATAATTAATAAAATAGCACCAACAAGTCAAAAAAATTACCAAATCACACATACGTGGTTCAGCCAACTTGGATATACCCATCCAAAAGCTTTAAAAATTTTGGGAAAAAAATTTTAAGCCTTGCAATTTTCAAACTTCACATAATAATCCAAAATGTCACAAAAACAAGAAAATAAAGTTTCATCAAAGGCCATAATCATCATCAACAATCAAGGAAAATTTTTTCTCAACATTGATACATGAATAATCAACATATATCCTGATTTCTACCAAGCTCATGTCATCATCAATATATATATATATATATATATGAAATCATGAAAAATAAACATATAAACATATTTTATCAAGTATCCATATGGAAATGCCAAGGAAAACAATATAATCATAAACATATGTACATGATAAAATACACAACATATCAACAACAATATGTTTTCTTGATAAAATTAAATTTTTGTTGAGAAAAAAATCAAATTTAACAACTAAATCAAGAAATTGCTCATGGCTTTCAACACTTGGACTTTCAACATAGATCAATATCCATGAGAAGTAGTGATCATCGAGCTCACTAAAAGGAAGAAAAATGATTAAAATGAAGAAAAGTCAAAGTATTTCAATTGAAATTACCTTGAAAACTTGAAAACCTTGAAAATTCTTAAGTAAAAATACCAAATTTTGCAATGAAAGCCATTCCCCTTCAAATGAACATTTCCCCCTTATTTATAAGAGGGAGAATTGATCAAGGGGGGATGAAATCCCACTTGGCCAAAAGTCTTGGTTTTTTCATTTTTTCTTAATCACTTTTTTAAATTTTTTACTTTTTTATAAGATTTAATTAAACATTGTTGTCATTTTGCATGAGTCATCATGCATGATATATCATCTAGAATATGGCTTTTATAATGGTAAGGAAAAAAACCTAACTTAGATAAAAACAAATTATATGGATTAAATAGGCTTGTTGGGCGTGTTAGAAAATGAAAATGGGTTTCTTGGGCTTGTTAGAAAGTTAATGGGCTTATAGACCCATTAGGAAAATTAATAAGTTTGAAAGCCCATGAAATGAAAAAAATAGGTCCATTAAAAAATAAAATTAATAAAGTTTTATGTGCAAGAAAAAGGCAATTAAAAATTTCAAACTCGTAAAAATTTATGAGAAAAATCTTTACAGAAGAAAATTAATATTCAATAAAATGAATTTGAATTTCAAACAACTATATTCAAGCTATTTTATTGAAATATTTAAAAATATTTCAAATTCTAAACTCTGAAAAATTTTATAGATAAGAAAAGTTTTATTTGAGAATCAAAAAAATTTCAAAAATACGTCCAAAATTATAAAAATGGATTATATTCAACGTACTAATCAAAATATTAATTTATAAAAATAATAAAGATAAAAATTTGAAAACTAAAACAAATTTTACGAAAAAAATTCATGAGCATGACACTTGCAATACTGTGAAAAATTCAAACTTAACGACCAAATTTGACAACGTTACATCTCATATTATAAAATACCAATACAAATTTTTTTCCTGAATATTTTTTATTTTTTAGAGTGAGTGCTGACATAAATGCTGCAAAGGTATCATTGAATATATAAAACTATCATTTTTTAAAATTTCATGAAAAAATTCTGAAAAAGGCCTAAAAAAGAGGAAATTTGGAAGTGGCATCATATGCAAAGATGAATTTCAAAATTTGAAAAAAAAATATTTAAAAAACTAATTTTTCTTTTGCATATTCATTTTTGTTATTTGAGGTTTACTCTCTATGAGCCTCAAAACTACACTTTTTTCATGACGTGCATATGTGGCCATCTAAGCATGATGAAATAGGTCATGAAAATGCCCAGTCCACTTGGAAAAGGTCGACCCCTATAGAGATGGTTGCCTGATTTTCAATTTTGGACATTTCATGACTACTAGAGAAAGGGCTTAGACGAAATTAGGTATCTATAGTTGCTCCTCTTTGGCCATTGCTGAGAATTAAGAATAAGACAAAGACTAAATAGACATGATTTCGTTCAAGCCATGACAAGCCTTTTTTGCAAGAAGTTTTTTTTACCTAACCAATTGCATTAGGCTTTCACATTTTATTACAAATTTTGACTATGCTAAGGCCATTAGCTAATCTTAGGCTTTCAAATTTTAATGCCAATTTCAACAAGGGAGAAACCATCAACTACTTTTGGGCTTCCAGTTCTTGGTGCCAATTTTGACTAGGTTGATTCCATTATCTAATCTTAGGCTTTTCAAATTGGTGCCAATTTTGACTAGGTTGAGGCCATTATCTACTTTTAGGCATTAAAATTTTGGTCCCAATTTCAATAGAGGTGGAATCATCAGCTACTCTTAGGCTTTTCAAATTTTTTATGGCAATTTCGACTAGGCTGATGACATTATCTACTCTTGGGCATTTAAATTTGGGTGCTAATTTTGACTGGGACTAAATCGTCAGATACTCTTGGGCTTTTCAAGTTTTATGCCAATTTCGACTAGGCTAATGCCATTAGCTACTTTTGGGCTTCCATTTTATGCAGGCTAAATTCATTGGTTTTCTACCAAATAAAGAGAACCTAGAAAAACTCCGCTTATTGTTTGCTTAATTGGATAAAGCTAACTTAAATCCTACTTCACTACATTTCACATGATTGAATAAAGAGGACATTTTACTCCATTTTCGTATCTAAGTGAAGATGACAAAGAAAAACTTCATCGATCTTTCTGCTTAATTGGACAAAGTTGACTTAAACCCTCTACCAATTCTTAACCTAGTAAATATGATGAAGAATAACTCCGTTGACCTTTCTGCTTAATGAGACGACATTGACTTCAATCCTACTTCACCTACATTTCACATGATCGAATAAGGAGACATTGAATTTGAATATCATGGGGGTTAATTTTTTTATATGTTGGTGAGGATTCATCAATCTGAACTTCATTGTTACCAATTTCTTTTCTCTTTTAAAGGCTTCAAATTTCACCATCGAAGACTCGTTTTTGAAATAAAAACTTTTGAATGCTTTGAATATCACCATCAAAGATTTTTTTTTAAATAAAAAATTTTGAATGCTTCAAATATTACCATCGAAGACTTGTTTTTGAAATAAAACTTTTAAATGCTTAGAATATCACCATCAAAGACGTCTTTTTGAAATAAAAACTTTTAAATGCTTTAAATATTACCATTAAAGACTTGTTTTTGAAATAAAAACATTTAAATGCTTCAAATACCAACATCAAAAACTCATCTTTAAATAAAAACTTTTGAATGCTTCGAATTCACTCTCGAAGACTCATCTTTAAATAAAAACTTTTGAATGCTTCGAATATCACTATCGAAGATTGGTTTTTGAAATAAAAATTTTTGACTGCTTTGAATATCACCATCGAAGACTTGCTTTGAAATAAAAACTTTCTCAAAGACTCATCTTTAAATAAAAACCTTTGAATGCTTCGAGTTCACCATCGAAGATTGATTTTTGAAATAAAAACTTCTGAATGCTTCAAATATCACCATCGAAGACTTGTTTTTAAATAAAAACTTTTGAATGCTTTGAATATCACATTGAAAACTAAGGAATTTGTAATTATTTTATGATTGATGCAATTGCAATTACTTAAGTATGCAGTGATTCCAAAGATGATGACAATAATTAAAGAAATTAAATAATGAACATGTGCAAATTGCTAGTTTTGAGAATGATGCAAATGCTTGTGAAACAATGCAAATACAAGTATCAATGAAAAGGTACATGCATGAGAAATTATACAAATGCCAATACCACCTATATGGTGCAGATGATCATAAAACGATGCAAATATCAAGTATTGGATGGAGCATACGATGTGGATGATGTGGAAATCAAAACTTTATTTGATCCTCCCATGCCTTAGGTGTCACAACATGGCCTGGATACAAATCTTGACTAGCCCTACTTAAAAAGCAAGTACATCCCTTATTCCTATATATATCTACATATCATTATTCTTTTATTTTTAAGGGCCATATAATTATTATTTTTCTTATTTTTCATGTTTGAGGATAAGTCGTAAAGATGAATTGCTCACCTGACTCAATCCTAAAGAGTCATTACAAAATGACTATTTTTTTGGAGTCGCCACCAATCTATTTTACCTAAGTGAGTTGGTCCCCTATCAAAGTTCTTATTTTGAGGGTTATGAAACTCTTAAAAACAAAATCCAAGGTCTACATTGACACCAGAGATCATGTGAAGGGATCCGAAAGTCGGTTACAATCATAAGTAAGAATCGTCCTTCTGATGATACCCAAAAAATTGTCCCTTATTAATTACGTGTTAATTTAAAATTTAATTTTTATTCGATTCCTCTATTCGATATTTAATTATATTTCCTATATATAATATTTTACGAAAACAAATTTATTATTCCATGTAAGAAAATTAGGTTTTTAATATTTTTTTTTTCAAAATCAAAATGTCTTTCACACAGTTCCCAAAAACTAGAAGAACAACAAAGTTTCTATTATTCCCTTTCGTACCTCACTGGAAAACCTATGGAATATGAAAGGTTTTAAGAAATCAAAATATCCTTTGTACCCAGCTAGAAAGCCGAAGGAATACAAAAACTTTTCTTTTTGTTGAAAATAAAAAAATTTTAATTTTCTTTTTGAAAAAATATCTCGTTATTAAAATAATCCAAAGGAACCCTTTTATATTCTAAGAAAAATCCCATGTACTATTTTCACTTGGAGACATTGCCTTAGTTTTACAAATTTCAATTTTATTAAAAATATTAATAAAAGAATTAAAATTACCTTAAAACTCAGTTTAGACGAAAAGTACTAAACTCGACTTTGAGCATTTGAATATGGTTGATAATATCAAAATGTACTTTGGAGTACATTTTGCATGAAAGTATCCTATTAACTCTAAAGGACTCGATTTTAATGTAATATTACCAAAATGCCCCTAGGATATATCTTCAATGTGAAAGTTTCTCGATACCCCTAAAGGACTCAAAAATGATCATAAAAGATAAACTTAACCCTAATTCACACCTTTGTCATGAAGGAATCCAGGTGATTACATCAGAGTCGATTCAAAAAAATTACTAAAATGCCCTCAGGGACTACTTTCATTTTGAAAGCAATATGATAACCATAAAGGACCTAGAAATGATAAGAAATGGTAATTTTACCCTAAATGGGTATTTAAGATATCAAAGATGACCTAAAATGTAAAAATTACAATTAAGCCTCTAAACTTTTCAAAAATTATATTTTATCCTAAAGTGACTAAAAATGCATGAACTATTCTTAAAATGACCTAAATACGCTAAATTGGTAATTTAATATGGAAAAAACCATTTTGAAGCTATAAAACATGGATTTACTAAATGGACACAAAACTTTTCTAACTTTACAAAATAATCCTTATATGAAATGAAACAGAAAATCAAATATCAAACATACAAAAATCAAAACAAATATTCAGCCAAGTACCTTTGGCCTTAGGATAGTTTATTTCATTTTTTGCCAACAAATCCCTAAGCTTTATAAAATTGCAAAAAGTTCCCTAAAAACATTACAATGCATGAAACACTTTTAAAAATGTCAAAATAAGCATGAAAACACCCCTAAGGGTCATACTAAAGATTCTGCCAAGCTTAAATGGCCAACGAAAAATTTTTGCAATTGTTTTAGTTTGGTCCCTATATTTCACAAAATAACATAATAGGACCAAAAAGTCAAAAATCATCACTAATAAGCCAAACAAGATTCGACCAATCTTAGATATAAACATCCAAAACCTTGAAAATTTTGAAAAACATATTTTAGGACCCTTACAATTTTGAAACTTTGCAAAATAGTCTTAAATGTCATAAAAACATGAAACAAATTTCATTTCAAGCAGTATTCATTTTTGGTCAAGCTCAAAGTAATCAAGAACAATTCTTCTCTTAACATAATTTCTTATATTGTAGTTTTTACTAAGCTCAAATTATCACCAACATGCATGAAATCATGAAAAATAGGCATATAACCATACGTTATCACATATTCACATGAAAACACCGAGGAAAATAGTATCATATCAACATATTCACATGATAAAATAAACATATTAACAAAAACATATTTTCTTGATGGAAATCAAATTTTTGTTAAACAAGAAAGAAAATCAAATCTAGCAACAAAATCAAAAAATTTGATCATGGCTTTTAGACTTGACCTTTAAACATGAATCAAAATTCATGAGCACAAGTGACCACTAAGCTCACTAAAATGGAGAAAAATGATAGAAAATATTGAAAAATGAACAAAATCACAAAATGTTAAGATAAAATACCTTAAAGCTTGATGAAATTTTCTAAAACTTGAAAATTAGCGAGCAAAATGGCAAAGTTTCGTCATGGAAGCCATTGTTATGAGATGAAACCTTTTGATTCGGCCAAGGTAGGTTAGAAACCCCTTTGGCCGAATTTTCAAGCTTTTTTTCTTTTTATTTTATTATTTTTATGATATTTTCTTATTTTTTTCTTTTTGATAAAGACTAATTTAATAGCTTTTGGCATCTTATATGACTAATCATATATGAATCATCATCATCTAGAAGCCTCTATGTGATATTTAGATGATAAGTAAAATTATATCAAAAAAATTAATTGAAAGGATTAAATTGTAACAAAATAATTCTTTATTTGAAATAAAATTTTATATAATCAATTCAGTTAAGAATTTTAACTAAGAGAGAGGCTTAATTAAAAATCTATAATTTCATATGCAAGAAAAAGACCATTAAAAATTTCAAACTCGTAAAAATTTTACAAGAAAACACTTACCAGGGAAAGTTTTTAATAAAAAAGAACTATAATTTCAAAATTTTATATCCAAAATATTTTATTGAAATATGTGAACAATTTTACAACTTTAAATTCTAAAAATTTTTACTAAAAATGCTATAGATAAAAAATATTCGCTTTTTGGAGACGAAAAATTTTTAAAATATATTTAAATATTTATAAAAATGAGTTAAATTCAAAATATTGTTCAAAATATTAATTTAAATTAATTACAAAATGCTAATGATGAAAATCTGATATCTGAAATAAATTTTATGTAAAAAAATTCATAAATAAAATTTTCGCAATGCCGTGAAAAATTTAAAATTAAATCCTAAAATTGATAATTTGACACCTCATGGTATAAAATAACAATATGTATTTTTTTTCTTGAATATTTTTAATTTTTTGAAATGAGTATCGACATAAATACTATAGAGGTATAGGGAAAAGTTTATGATGGTCGACCAGTCAACTTTTATGAAAAATCTCAAAAAATTCCTAAAAATAGAAATTTTGATTGTGATGTTATTTACAAAAATGGATTTCAAAATTTCAGAAGAGTAAAGATAAAAACCAATTTTTTGATGCTAAATACTATATAAGTATCGATAAAAATATACGACAGTAAACTCCTAAAATTTCACAAAAAGGTCTCAAAAAATTCTTAAAATTAGAAAATTTAACCATGATATCATACGCAAAAATAAATTTTAAAATTTGACAAGAGAATATTGAAAAACTAATTATTTTTCTTGAATATTCATCCTCTTATCAAAGATTGATTTTTTCTAATTCTTAAAATTGCACTTTTTTCATCATGTGCATACACAGCCATTGAGGTACAACTAAAGTGGTTTTGAAAATGCTGAGCCTGCCTGGAGGAAATAGACCTTTTCTAGGCTTACTGCTAAATTCTCAATCATGGATATTTAAAACTATCAAAAAAAAAGGGCTCAGATGAAATTAGGTGTCTAAACCACGAAAGATCACTCCCTTTTTCAATCTTTTTGCAACATCTTGCCATAATGAATTTAAATTTTTTATCTCATCTTTACCTTTTGATGGGTCAAATATTGTCTTGATACGATCCTTCAACCAGGAAAACCTTTAACTCTTTTCTTGACACTTTTTCAAGTTTTGTTTTCCAATAATTATCTCATTGAAAAAATGTATCTTGTTTAAAACCTCTAGGCTAAAAGTATGTGATGTTCAAATCTTTTGAATAATAGTGATCTTTTGTTGAAAAATTTTCTAAAATAATAGTCTATTTTTCTTAAAATGTGTTAAAAAACTTTAAAAAAAAAAACTTGGGTTGCCCCAAAAATTTCAAAGTGGATAGGTATAAATACCTTATTTTCCTAGTTATGATTGGATCAGGTCGTATAAAGTATGAATGTCTTTGAAAATCAAACAAACTTGATGTTCATTTAAATCTTCTAAATATTAGCACTTTGACAAGTACCAAGACTAACCATAAATGGTTTAAGAACAAAAGGTCAAGTCAAAAACAAGATGGATTTAATTTTTGGAATGGTTATGTTCAACTGGGTTGACTTAATGATTGTTAAATGCCCTCATATTATTTCAAAATGGTTTTTCCCTTGCAACATTACGGTAATTCCCATAGGTCATACTAGTTATTTTTCTTGTCTCATTCTAGACTGCCCATTTATAGGGTTTCACGCCAAAGCTTCGTTCTTTTCATTTCTTTTTTTAATTGATTACCCCATCATGTTCTTGAGGAATCAAAAATATCCAAAAAGATGAATTTTTAAAGAGCTTCCCAAGTATGGCTTGACAACTCAAAGAGCTATACTGATTTAAATGGACTTTGAAGGTATTTAAGATAGGCCATATTTCATGGTTTAGAAAGAAAAGATAGATAGGCCCAAATCAAAGGTTTAAGGGTAATTGAATCAATAATCATTTCCCTTTAGAAGAATTCCTGTCTGACCTATTTCTCTTTGTTAAGTTTTAAGTTTTTTTTTTTCATTTCATTTATCTTATTCTATTTGTTTTTCCCATTTTCTTCTCTTTTTTTCCTTTTTTTCCTCTTTTTTTTTTCTTTTTTCATTTTTTTTTAAAGAAACTTAAAACTTGAACTTTAGTTCATCTTCATTCTTGCCCCAATGGTATTTTTCCTTTTGATTTTGAAGCTTTGTTTTACCTTGCCCCCTAATGTAGAAGGTGATCGTTGATTAGGCTTTAAAGAAAGAATAAATCACTAGACTTAAAGGGGATTGTAAAGGGAATACATTTCTGTATTCATTAAAGGATAGACAAAGATGGCCATTTTATATTTCAAACCAAGCCATTTGAATTGACAAACATTTATCCAGGAAAAAGGATAATTATTTTATGAAGTCTTTTAAGTAAATAGCATGATGTTGCACTTAATTTTTTAAAAATGTTTTTTTCTTTTCTTTTATTCTTTTTTTTTTCAAAAATTAATGTATATTTCCCTTTTAGTTTATCACCAATAAGAAATCCAGTAATGCAATCATTCATGTTTGCAAGAAAAATTATGTGCTTGATTCTTCAAAATATGAAATGATGGGTCATGGGCTATATTTAAAATGATTGAAAAGAAGCAAGACACAAAGATTTTGTTAGGATATGGGGGTATTTTTGTTTTACAATTGTGCCAGCAATAAAATAAGTAGTTATCGACTTCTTAGTTATGGTCACAAAATTTTGTGTTTTAAAAAATTGAAAAAGAAATAGGATTTTGAGCACAATCTTAGCACATATCCAATTGCCACAATTAAGTTCCCTAAAAAGACATTCAATTTATTTGATTTTCAAAGAAACTCCTATTAGAAACTTTATTCTATCATTCCTTCCCTAGAGAATCATGGTTTAAAAATTTTAAAGTTACTTTCATAAAGTATTAGGTTTTTCAAATGATCATGGTTTTATTTATAGGGAAATAAATACAAAGGTACAAGCTTATTTTCAACATTGATCATTAGTATTATCGAGACTTTTCATCATCGTGCTTTGGAAAATTTTGCTTTTTCTTGTAAACATTCGTATTTTATCGAAATATTTAACCTGCATGCTTCATAAAATGATGTCAATTCAAGGACAAAGGCTTCTTAAAATATGGGTTACACCACTAATTATGGCATGCACCCCTTCTTTTAACCCAGTTATTCTTAATGCTTACCTCTTGCTAGTATACGCTTCACTAACATCTGGCTTTCCTTTCTTCGAAGCTCAACTTCTTAGCCTTGATGATGTCCCAGACTTTGTACCTAAAAATGGGGCAGTCCACTATAGAATAACCTGGATTATCGAAATGATAATCATAATACTAGTTGACATCGTACCAATCTGGATACTGGGTTTCAGAGACTCAATTTTGATAGGTTTTGAGAGGTGATCTTTGATAGCTGAGGTAAAAGCTCGACATAAGGTATAGGAATCTGCTTAACCTAATTCAGATTTCATTTTTTGCATCGCTATTACTGTTTCCTTGAGTACTTGTCTTAGTCGGTGTAAATGTAGGCATTGGCTAAAAAAGATCTTAGGATGCACTATTTATGCTAGGGCAACATATCTCGTAAGAGTGGCATTGATACTGATCAGGATCTATAAATGATTGGTTAATCTAGAAGACAGTTTGAATTTCTTCTTCATTCTCAGTTGTTTTTCTTTTTTCATAGCAGGCTCATCATTAACTCATATTTTCCTATTTTTTATGGCATTCTCAATCATTTCGCTAGAGACCACTATATCAACAAAGTTCTTTGTAGCACTTCTTATGAATTTATCAAAGAATGGATTTCATTGTGTATTTAGATATAGTGATGCTATCTCTTTTTCTAACAAAGGTGGTTGCACTTGGGCCACTACATTCTTCTATCTCTAGGCATACTTGTGAATGTTTTAGTGGATTTCTTCTCTGTATTTTAGAGAAACAATCAGTCGAATGCCTAATTTGTCACATGCTTCTATTGTTGGAAGAAAAGCATTAGCCAAGTCCAGCCAACACTATGCCTAACTCTGATTTATGTTATTGTACCATCTTGTCGTTGATTCTGACAAGTTTTCTTAGAAATAGTAAATTAGAAGCTTTTCATTATGTGTACGCCCAGTCACTTTTTCTAATAGACATTTTGATGTGGGCTTGCAGAGATATGGTACCACTAAACTTTTTAAAGTCTTGCATTTTAAACTTAAGAGGGAAGATTACATTTGGTACCAAGCCTAACTTCTCTACATCAACACTACAAAAGTCCTTGAATCCTTCTATTGTTTTGAGGCTTTTTTCAAAGAGTTGGTACTATCTTTTTTCACTCTCAAGTTTAACTCTTTTTCAAGGCTTGAGCTTGAGATTTTTTTACCCCATAAGTTTTATCGAGGTTTGTAACCATTAGTTTATCCAAAGTAGGGTCTGGTCTTAGACCTATTACCCCTTAGTGAGCTTTAAGGTCAGCATGAATATTTATTATAAGACTGGCTCCCATATGTTGAGTACGTTAAGGTGGTTTCTTTTTTCCCCCAGATAAGCTGGTATTAGTATTAGGGTTATTCCCTTAGTTCTTAGATTTAGATTTTCAGACTCTTGTTCTCTAGCCAACATTACTTCCATCAACATTACTCCTCTTGTCACTTCATCGTAGCCTCATGGGCTTCATGATGACTTTACGCCATTTTTTCTAGGCATGCTATGAATTAATCTCCCATGGTTAATAATGCTTGATTATCGGACACTCCTGATTTGAAAGAGAATTCTTTTAAAGAACTCATAAATTCGAGAAAAACTTCATTCTACCCCCTTACCGTTATGAAAAGCGTGTTATAAATGTATGTATGAATGCACATATATGAATAGGTGCAAGGATGAAATTAACGTAATGTCAAAGGACAATACAAATACATATAAAAAGCCTATCATAAAAAAATGCCCTAAAATAAAATAAAATTAAGGCATTATGGTGATTTAAGGAAAACTAATCAATCTTATTATGGGTGGGCACAATTTTTGTCCATCATTACCTTGTGTATAAAGAAAAAGGTTAGCACAGAAAACTAAGAATTAATATAAGAAAATTTTTGCTCTAAGTGGACCTTTAAGGCATTATAATGACTACTAGGGCAAATGAATAGGCCTTCTTGTTGGCAATGATGTACGAACATCGTTGCCTAACCTACATGTCTACACCATGTAGTTAAGGCCACACATATGACTTGCAAGGCAAAACTAAGTAATCATATTACAAGCGACTATGTTCGTTCCTCGTCACTTGATATCTGAATTAAAATAATGACAGCACTTTTTGAGGTGAAACAAAGATCTTGCCATAAATGATGATGTTCAATCATCATCGCCCGATTTACATGCTCTAAACATAAAATAGAAAGGAAAACATAAGAAGCGTTCCCTTATGTCTACCTTGTTCAATAACTGCTAAAATCGGGTATGGTTCTAGCTAAGTGAAACCCTTATAGTTCATTACATGAAGTTTAGGTTAGACACCTAAACAGGTTCTTGAATTTTTCATTGAGTTTGAAAACAGCTAACAAGGTACCTTTATCCTTACCCATCACGGTTTATGTCAGAAAAGATTTAATTTGAGTAAAATGTCTTACATGCCCGTAACAAGGCTAAGACCTTGGGAAAACATAGGAATTTACACCCGATAGGCTTTCTCACTAGCCTAGGTAGAGCCTAACTCCTCAGAAGGTAAAGCTACTTCACTGTCTCCTAAAATAGTAGGTTACCTAGGCCCCCTCCAAAGAACTAGAAGATAATCTAATCATATGCATGTTTACAATGTGTGCAGGGAGACAAACAAACCTTTTATTACTTGACTCTTTCAAAAATAATAAAAACCCTTATCCTAAATTCCCCTAAAAATAATGTTGCAAAGGAAACAAAAGGCTTTGTGAAAAATCTGAACAATATATACCAAAATTTCCATATAAATCAAAAGTATAATAAAAATTATGTTTTGAAAACACTAGGAATTATACTTAAATACTAATTGAGACCGAATTAATCAAAATTTAGTTAACACGTGATTAATTTTAAGCCTGACTCTCAACCTATCCCCGATTGAGTTGCCAAGTTATAATAACATGGCAGGGATACGAATCCTGACTAGCTTAACTTAAAGATGGGTGTACCCCTCGTTCTTATATATATATATATATATCTATATATCATTATTTTTTGTTTTGAGGGGCCATATTATTATTATTATTATTATTATTATTATTATTATTATTATTATTATTATTATCTTTTTTTTTCTTTTTGGGGACTGAGTTATCAAAATAAAACACTTACTCAACTTAACCCTTAATAATCGTTACAAAATGGCTATTTACTTTAAAGTCACCACCAATCTATTTTGGCTAAGTAAGATTGGTCACTTATCAAAGTTCGTATTTTGAGGGTTATTAAACCTTTAGAAACAAATTTAGAGGTCCTCGATAATACTAGAGATTTCATAAAAGGGTCTGACAGTTAGTTACAATTATGAGTAAAGATCGATCCTTTTCGTGACACCTAAAAATTGATACCTTATTAATCACATGTTAATTTAAATTTCAATTTTTATTCAATTTTAGTATCCGATATTCAATTATGATTTTCCTATTTCAAAATTTTTAAAACCCTAAATTTATTATTTCATATAAGAAAATTAAGTTTTTAATATTTTTTGAAAATCAAAATACCTTTTGTACCCGACCGAAGGATCATAAGAACACGAAAAGTTTTATCATTATCTTTCATACCCTACCAGAGAGCCAAAGGAACACAAAAGGTTTTAGAAATTAAAATATCTTTTGCACCCCATCGGAGAGCTGAAGGAATAAGAAAGATTTTATTTGTATGAAATTCAAAAAATAATCTTGACTTTCTCGCTTTTAAAAAGTATATACCTTTGTCAAAATAATTGATAAGGTGACTTTCATGTTCTAGCTAGTGCACCTATGGATTACTTCAACTCAAATATATTGCATTGATTTTTTGAAACTTCCTTTTTTATCAAAAATAATAAAAACTTATCTCACAATTAAAACTTGGTCAAAGAAAGCAAAACGTCCTAAAATGAACATTCGACATGAAAGTATCTCGGTGACCCTGAATGACTTGATTCTACGATATATTACTAAAATGTCCTTAAGAAATACCTTTTATATGAAAATATTCCAGTATCTTAAAGGATTCAATGACATCACAAAAGAATGAACCTATTTCTATTGTGTGCCGTCAACATGAAAGAATCCTAGTGATTAAATAGGACCTGGTTCTAATTTAAATTACTAAAATATCCCTAAAATATACCTTCAACGTAAAAGTATCATGGTCACCTTAAAAGAGTTGATAACTTCATAAAAAGGTGAACTAATCCCTATTATGCACCTTGGACATGGAAGTATCACAGTAATCATGTAGGATTTAGTTCTACTATAAATTAATAAAAAGTCCCTAATATGTACCTTCAACATAAAAATGTCTCGGTGATCATAAAGGACTTGATTCTAGGATAAATTACTAAAATCCCCTTAGGGTGTAAATTTGAAGTGAAAGTATCTCGGTAATCCTAAAGGACTCAAAATTATATGAAATGACAATTATACCTTAAATGGGTAAATTGGATATTAAATATGACCTAAATCACAAAAATTACAACTAACTCCTTAGATTTATTAAAATCACACTTTAGCTCCAAAATGGCTAAAAATGCTAAAAATATTCCTAAAATGACCAAGATACCCTAAATGGCTAATCTGATATGAGAAATGACTATTTAAATCCTAGAATGCATGGTTTCACCTAATGAACTCCTAACTATTCTAACTTGCAATTTAGTCTTCACATGAAATAAAAATGCATTCAAACATATTAAAAATGTATGAAAGACACCACTAAAGGTTCATGGAGCATTCAGCCAAGCTTGGATAGCCTTTGATAAAGTTTTGCAATTTTTGCAATTTAGTTTTAGAAATTCTGTAATTAGAAAATACCATCAAAAAATCAAAAAACATTATCAAAACACACGTACGTGGTTTGGCCAACTTGGATATACTAATCCAATGGCCTTAAACACTTTGGAAAAAATTATTTTTAAGCCCCTGCAATTTTCAAACTTTACATAATAATCCAAAATATCACAAAAACAAGAAATAAAGTTTCATCAAAGGCCACAATCATCATCAACAATCAAGGAAAAAAAATTTCTTAACATGGATACATAAATATTTAACATATATCCTAATTTCTACCAAGCTCACACCATCATCAATATATATATATATATATATATATGTATATACGAAATCATCAAAAATAAACATACAAACATATTTTATCAAGTATCCACATAGAATTACCAAGGAAAACAATATAATCATAAACATATCTACATGACTAAATACACAAAATATCAACAAAAATATGTTTCCTTGATGAAAATTAAATTTTTGTAAAGAAAAAAAATCAAATTTAACAACTAAATCAAGAAATTGCTCATGGCTTTCAACACTTAACTTTTCAACAAGAATCAAAATCCATGAGCACAAGTGATCATCAAGCTCACTAAAAGGAAGAAAAAAGATTAAAATGCACAAAAATCAAAGTTTTTCAAGCGAAATTACCATGAAAACTTGAAAAACTTGAAAAAACATGAAAATTCTTAAGTAAAAATACCAAAATTTTGCAATGGAAGCCATTCTCTGTCATACGAACATCTTCCCCCTTATTTATAAGGGGAAAATTAGCTGGGGGGATGAAATCCCTTTTGCCTAAAAGTCTTGGTTTTTTCTTTTTTTTTTTAAATATTTATCACATTTTAAGATTTTTTTACCTTTTTTATAAGATTAAATTAAACATTTTTGTCATCTTGCTTGAGTCATCATGCATGACTCATCATCTAGTATATAGCTTTTATAATGATATGGAAAAAAATCTAAATTAGATAAAAACAAATTAAATGGATTAAGTTGTAACAAATTAAAAATTATGTGTTCAAGAAGTAACTTTTCACATAATAAATTTTATTAAAAATTTAATCAAAATAGGCTTCTTGGGTTTGTTAGAAAACAAAGACGAGCTTATTGGGCTTGTTGGAAATTTAATGGTCCTATAAGGCCCATTAGGAAAATTAATTGGTTTTAAAGCCCGTAAAATGAAAAAATAAATTTTGGCCCGTTAAAAAATAAGATTAATAAAGTTTCCATATAAAAATTCCAAAGTAAATTTTTAAGAAATTTTATGTGCAAGAAAAAGGTAATTAAAAATTTTAAACTTGTAAAAATTTATAAGAAAAATATTTACATAAGAAAACTAATATTTAATAAAATGAAATGGAATTTCTAAAAGTTATAATTAAACTATTTTATTAAAATATTTGAAAATATTTAAAATTTTGAACTCTGAAGAATTTTACAAATAAATTTACAAATAAAAAAATATTCGTATTTTAGAATCAAGAAAATTTCAAAAATATGTTCAAACTTATAAAAATGGATTAAATTCAACTTATTACTTATTAATTTATAAAAATAAATAAAAATAAAAATCTGAAATCCAAAACAAATTTTACCCATAAAAATTTCACAAGCATGAAACTTGGAGTATTGTGAAAAATTCAAATTTATGACTAAATTTGACAACTTGGCATCTCGTGGTATAAAATGCTAATGCAGATTTTTTTTGAATATTTTAAATTTTTTGGACTGAGTATTGACATAAATATTACATAGGTATCAAAAAAAATATACGATCTTTCAAAATTTCATGGAAAAATCGTGAAAAAGTTTTAAAAATAGAGAAATTTGGATTGACATCATATGCATAAATGAATTTCAAAATCTGACAAGAAAATATTTAAAAACTAATTTTTCTCTTGCATATTCATCATTTTATCCAAGATTTTATTCTCTACTACCCTCAAAACTACACTTTTTTCATCATGTGCATACGCGACCATTTAGGCATGACAAAACTGGTCATGAAAATGCCCAGTCCACCTAGAAGAGGTCAACCCCATTGGGATGGTTTTCTAATTTTTGGTCTCGAATATTTTAGGACTATTAGGGAAAGGGCCCAGATGAAATTAGGTGTCTATAACTGTCAATTGATTATTTTTTTAAAAAAATGACACCAATCAAGACAAACATTTTCAATTAACCATTTTTCCAGAATTTATTATTTCATGAGATATTTATTATGACAATTATGTGTTGCTATTAATCTCCTTCTTTGACAATGATAATGATGCACTCATGGAATTTCAATTAAATGTTTTTGAAACATCATCAAAGCACTGCTTTCAGTCAAGGCCTTCAGGTGCTTAATCCGAAATACCCTTTTTCAAATTAAACTTGGAAAATCATTTTAACAAAACTTTATGCTTTGCCACCTTCTCGGGTAGGGAGTATAATGACTTTTAATTTGTAAAATCCAAGCTTTCTACTTCTAAAAGATTCATTCAATAATAATGACAAATCAAAAATGTTTTGTCCTTTTGAATTTTGATCTATTGATTCCTACTCGATTCCTTTTAACCTATTGATTTTGTTGTTTGAGTGTTTATATTTTTTTTTTTTGTAATGTCAGAATTTAGGATTTTGATTTACTTGGGCAACTTTGGGTGGATGGCTTCATGCTTACATTTAGAAATTGAAAAGGGTATATGGTTAGATTTTAGGGTTTTCTTCCTTGGAAGTTACTGCTTTTCAATGGCTATAAAAAGATGGTTTGTTCTTGGTTGAAAGGCTATCTTAATTGATTTAAAGGTTGGTTTTTATAGTTTAGCTTTCCTTGTTTCATTGAATTTATGTTTCTTATGGTTATTGTTGAAGATTTGATGTCCTAGTAGATGTTGAAATATGTTAGGATATTTTGTTTTGAAACTAATTTTAATACGTTCTTGCGGGGTTTCATGTTGTTGATCTAGTTGAATTAGTTTTATTTCCAGTATTGGCTATTTGTTCTTAACATGGATTTTTTAGGGTTTTTGTTGATGATCAAATTTCACCTAACGAAGTTAGAAAAAAAAAAGATGAAATTATTGAATGTATGTTATATGATATATGTTTGAGATTTATGATGTATTGAATATGTTTCGAGTGATCCATGTTCGAGATTAGAAGACATTCTAAAATTGGGAATTAAAATTGAAAGATATAGAATTTTGGCTATCTATTTGGTTAACAAATTTTTGTGTTCTATTACATTTTTGTTTTTCATTGCTTTAATTGTAAGTTTATTTTATCTTAGTTATGTTTGAAGTGTGTATTTGAGTTAAAAGGTATTATTTAATTTGTATATGGGATTTAGCCCTTACTTGTCTATGTACCATTATTGAAATCAAACATATATAAATATTGATATGATAATAATTTGTATTATATAAATTTTAAGGCATTCATGTATTTATATCACATCCATATTATTTTTTTGTATTGTACCATGTTTTAACTATTTTTCATATCATGTTCAGTCTTGTAATCATAATCTGTCTAATATTGCTAGCCGAATATTGTAAGTAGTACTTGCAATTGAGATTGATATCTGACAACAAAAAGTTCATTAACATCTAGGAATTTAAATTGGAAATCCATTTTCCTTGAAGTTCTTTGTCTAAATTGCTTAGGTTATCAATTACTTGCATTGACACAAAGTTTTGAATTTTGATGGCTTTCTTGTTTTTGGTGACTTTTTTTTCTCCTTTTGCTATATAATTATGATAGGTGATACCATGCTTACTTATGTCGATGTTTCCTATATCTCTTAGCCTTTTGTTTTTATCTGCCATCGTATTCATATTCTTTATATCTTTTTTTAATGTTCATATATTTCAAATTGTTTAATCCACTTCCAACTTAACCATCCTTGGTAATCTTAGGAGCCTATACATAGGGATAAATGCATAGGATGACCAATTAAACCTCTATTCAATGATTAAAGGATTACCATCATGCTGAACTTATGAGATGGAGGCTCCTAAGACTCTGATCTTGTAAATTCTTTATATTGCATAATTAATTGCTTCTATTGATAGCAATGAATATGAACATTTACTATGTATTTTTGTTAAAGTTTTCTATTTTTATTCTTGAGTAATTTTGTGTTGGTTAATTTGTAAGTTTGTCTTATTTTTCTTTTTGTTGAAACATGCAACTGAGTTAGAAAGTATTGTTTATATCAGCATTTTTTCTATGTTATAATGTTTAAGTTAGGTTAAAGTTTTTTACTTATTGGTTATATGGTATAGTATTCATATTTTTCTAGGTTGGGTTTCACATATTCATTCATTCCTTTAGGTTTGTCATTGGCATTGGTTATTTGTTCAGCATCAAGAGGTATTGTTATGGTCTAGATTGATGCTTGCAATTAGGATGTTAATTTCAAAATGGGACCTGCCTATATGTTTTATTTTGTTGCTTTATATATATTGAAGTGATTTCTATCCACTTGAATTAAAAAGTGTTACCGTTTTAAATTATGTTAAAAGCAATTATAATCCCTTACATGTGCTTGGAAATATAATATGCTCTTTGGATAAGTTACCTTTGCATGTAACTAAAACACAACTTTTGATTTTTACCTTTGCTTGGAATTAGTGGTATTCATGAGCCGAGCTATCCACCCATGCCCAAAAGTTCACCTAATATTTGAGAAAGTTATGGCAAAAATATTAGGCTCGAAAAATAGGTTTAGGCAAAAATTAAGGCTATTTAAAAAAATAAGTCGATCCTAGGCTCCCATTTCAAGGCTCGAGCCCTACAAGCATTTTACAATTATATAACATATATTAATTTTATATTTTTATATATTAGGTAACTTTTATTATATTAAGAATAAAGATATCTAATATTACAGTATAAACATTAATAAATATGTTAAGTTATTTTAAATTTTAAAACTTAATAAAAAAATATTAAATTACTAAAAATTAAATTTTTAAAAAATATATTTTTAAAAACAATAAATTAGAAAAAAATAATATGGGCAAGCCTAAATGCGCTTGGATTTCCCACTTACAAATAAAGGCGAGCATGGGAAAAATTTGAGACCTAGGCCAGGCTTGAGCAAGCATAAATAATATTAATACTATACTTAGGCCAAACTTGTATATGTCTTGGCCTAGCCCACAAGCACCTCTACTTGGAATGAAAATAAGCTATTTGAATTAGTTATAATGTATTTGTACTGCATTAGAATCTAATGGTAATTCCCTTACTTGTTATTAGAGCTAAAATATACGATTTTAAGATGTTTATTTTAAAGTAGGGATCCGCCCATGTGCTTTATTTTGCTACTTTATGAAATGATAAGCGTTAGTGTTTTAAATCATATGAAAAGTGATTATAATCCCTTACATGTGCTTGAAATTATAGTATGCTATTTGGATATGTTACCCTTGCTTGGAATTAGAGATGTTCATTGGCTAGGCTATCCATCCAAGCTTAAAGGCCCACTCGATATTTAGGAAGGGTTTGGGCAAAAATGTTAGGCTTGAAAAATAGGCTTATGCAAAAAATTAAGCTTATTTAAAAAACTGGTCAAGCCTTGGCTTTCACTTTCAAGGCTCAAGCCCGGCCCATTTAAATATATATTAATTTTATAATTTTTATATATAAGGTAACGTTTATTATATAAAGAACACATTTATGTAATATTACAATATAAATATTAATAAATATGTTAAGTTATATAAATTTGAAACTTAAAAAAAGAAAAAAATTAAATTTTCAAAAATATATTTTAAAACTAATAAATTAGAAAAACAATAATATGGGCAAGCTGCTTGGACTACCCATTTAATAATATGGGTGGGCTTGGACAAAATTTAAGGCTTATATTTTCAGTTGAGCTTAGGCAAGTATATATTATTTAATACTATACTTAAGCCTGACTAGAATCTGACACAGCTTAGCCCACTAACGCCTCTACTTAGAATTAAGATAAGATATTTTGACGGGTAGTAATGTGTTTGAACTATATTAAATCTAGTGGCAATTCTTTTGCTTGTTATTAGAGCTAAAATATACTATTTAGACGTTTCAACTATGCTTGGGGCTAAAATATACTATTTAGGCTTCTTACATGTGCTTAGAACCAAAACATTCCATTTGGACTATTTACCCATGCTTGAAGCTAAAATATGCTATTTTTGAACAAGTTTCAAACACGTTTCTGTTGCTGGTTTAAAAAGTGGAATTTGGACATGCCAATTCCCTTTGCTTTAGGAAGTTGTCATTGATTATACATTTGCGTGGGACTATAATTTTGGCTAAATCATCCTCTGTTACTTGTGCTTAGACCATTTTGAGGCATTGTTTTTTAGGCCAATGGAATCCATGTCATTTTATTAATTTTTTTTCCAACAAGATAAGTGATTTCTTAAATAAGTAATTTCTTTCTTTTCAATTAAAATATATAAGTATTTATATCTTTTATTAATTTTAAGGTCATCAAAATTATAACAGATTTTAATTAGTTTATTTTTAGAATTATTAGATTAAAAATTTATAATGCTAATTTTCTTTAATTTTATAATCAATTACTTATGAACTAATTGTGTGCCATAATTTACAAGTAACGTGTCAACACCAAATTTTGTCAGGTAGTATTAACATAACTCCAAGCAAGTCTCGTCTTTAATTAATTGGGTTTTTTAGTTGCCTGTTATTTAGATAGCTTAATTAATATGGACTAATTCATTTTAATTTGGGCTTATTTAATTTGGGTTATGATTGGGCCTGATGGCCCGAATAACTTAAAAAAA
>JBBYHL010135469.1:0-32007 GCA_038381835.1 Adansonia madagascariensis | reverse complement strand
AACTTTTGGAAATTTCATAAAAAGGTTTTGAAACACTTGGCAATGGCATTTTTGTTCATATTTGGCTTTAAGAGTACCATCACAAAATATTAAAGATTTTGATAATATAAATAATGTAAGCACATGTAAAATCTTCCTATTTGCTAGCATAGACATATATGTATAAATGAAGTACAAGCAAGCAAATTAACCATTAAAACTTTCCCTTTTTTGGAATATCAAAAAGTTGAATTAAGATTAATTCAAAGCTAAGGGACTAATTCCAACAAGATTTTTAAAAGTTATATTAAGTATGAATCATTTCAGAACATGTATACCAATTATTGAGAAAATATAGGCATTTAAGTCCTAATGCGTAGTTTATCCAATTTTTGTGTTCTTTTGTAGTCATTTAAGCATATTTGAGAGATAGAACATACCAATTGTTGAAGGATTTTAAGAATTATTAATCCAATTGGTGTCTAGATGCACAATGGATGCCAATTTTTGAATTTTTAGTATACATGCATACTACAATAAATGACATATGGAAGGTTAAAAAAAACTCAAGAAAAAATGTAACAAACTTCCATGGGTTAGAAGATCATTTACTCATTCATGATATGTTAATAAAATCATTTGAGCAAACATTCAATCAAAGAACATGCTTAAATATAAGAATTATGCACTTACACATGTTTAAAGATTCATTCAAAGCAAACATTTTTAAGCATACATTACATACTAGAATACCAATTATATATATAATTGACTCATGTATGTCACCAAACTTAATGCTACTGGATAAGAATTTAATAGCATTTGTTTGATGATTACCTCAACCTTAACAAACTTTGATGATATGCTCATTGTAACTTGGAGGATCATCATTTTTAGTGCTTGAGCATTCCTTGATCGTTTTGGTTTGAATTAAATTGTTTGCATGCTTAATTTGCTTTATTTTGCTATGCAAGTGTTCATCTTTCAAGGATGGATTTATCTCTATGAACCTTGCAAAACTTAAAAACGATCTTGGTAAAAGATGAGCATTAGAGGTACCAAGATTTTAATTATAAAAGAATATTCAATAAGCTTAGGTTTTGTTAGGAATGAAAGATGTTCAATGAGCTTAATGACATTTTGAAATAAGTGATACCAAATATCGATGAATGAAGAACATCAAGCGTATATGGTACCAATCAAAAAAATAATGATATATAGAAAATTTTGTATGTTTTAGCATTATGAAGCAATATGAGCACTTAATGTATTTGATTTGTGAAATGAATTAAATATAATGATTAAGCATGTGATGAGTTATGAAACGATATTTATCAAGGTTTAGAAATCATAAAATTGAAGGATTTCAAGTGAAAACTTATTAAGAAGACCAATTTTGCATTTAAAAGCAAAAAAAAAACATGAAATTGGGCAATATTCACTAGTTGTGTCGATACATGGGGCTTTGTATCAATACATATAGTGTTGTATCGATACAAGCTAGGTTTTCTAGGTTTCTATTCATTGCATCAAAACAAGACCCTAAGTATCAACACATGCCTTAAGTGTTTCGAAAAACTCTTAGAAAATATGCAATTTGGCATTGCAAAACCTATGATTTTATATTCTAATGCAAACTTTTGAATTTAAGCATTTAAAACTCATATGAATAATCTAAGTTTGGATTAAAATGACTTTTGAAATCAAGTTTCAACGAATTGGCATGTTTGGTCACATAAGTAAAGCAATATGCAATTAAAGGATTTTCATTCAAACCATATAAGCACATGTTTAAAAGGTATTTTCAATTTGCTTGAGCCATAAATTATGAACTTGCAAAATAATCAAACATCCTAAGTCTCACACAAGCATAGTTGAATATTAAGTATTAAAGAGACTTAAGAAACTAATGCATGTTTATGGTATCATATCTTATAAGTAAGCTCTAAATGCTCCCCTTAAGGTTATGCATATAATTTAGTCATACAATAGAGCTTCTTAATGACTCATGACATGAAGTTTATCAAAATCAACCTTCTATGCATAAATCATTCTTAAATTATGCTTTGTAACAATATTTCATAAATTGATTTAACACATTATCATTAAGCATTGAACCATCAAATGCATGTACATTTAAGCTCATAGTGGCTTAAAATGTAAAATATGAATTTTCATTAAACAATTTTGCATTAGAAATATTTTTAAAAAATTCAATAAAGCATTGATAATCGCAACATGAATAACCAATACACATATCATAATTTTAAAGCTCAAAGGTTACCCATCACACTTCTTTATGTGTCAAAGCATCCATTTGTATTGCATTGCTCCTTATTGCTGTAACACACCTATAAAGAGACTTTCACTTGGTTTTTGTACCTAAATTGCTTTGGGTCCTTGAATATTAGTCTCAAAGCCTCTTGTTCCCTTGGGAATCCATACTTGCCTAACTTTAAATTGTGTCTTTTTTCTTGATAGGACAAGTATGCAAATTGTGATCGTGAAAATTGCAATGTGAGCACTAGGTCATATAAACTTGAAAAGATTTATCCAAAATCATTTTCTTTTCTTGTTCCAAGCTTTCAATCTTTTTTTTTTCAAATCAAAATTGACTTTTTCTAAAATGTTAATTTTTAGCTTGGAGTCATTAAAATCATTTTTCAAATCTTTGTTTTCATTCTCTAAAATAAGTTTTGATTTCAATAATCAATCATTTTTCAACTTTTAATTTTGAAATCATTTTCTTTTGTTTAGAGTTCATTTCCTCAAACTTAGCTACAAGATCATTAGAAACATCTTGTAACTCATCAAATGTGTAGGAATTTAAATTTGGATACCTTGGACTCATGAAGAGCCATGAAACAAAGGTTGCCAATTTGGTCTTCCTTGGAGTCATCATTATCGAAAGAGTCACTATTGCTCCATGTTGCTACAAATGCCTTTTTTTTCTTTTTCAATAATGGGTAATCAAATTTGACATGCCCTGATTCATTGCAATTGTAGCACACCACCTTGTTAACCTTTTAGATTGGGATGATTTACCCTTACCTATCTTCATGAATTTCTTAAATTTCTTGGCAAATATGATCATCTCCATATCTTCACCATTTCCATCATCGTCATCCTCTTCCTCACTCATGGAAGCCTTCAATGCAACTCTAACTTTTCTTGGTTGCTCTTTTCCATGTTTTATCTTCATTTCGTATGTGAGGAGCAATCCGATAAGCTCATCTAAGGCAAGGAGATTAAGGTCTTTTGACTCTTTAATTACAGTCACTTCAGCTTCTGATGACTTAGTAAGGCTATTTAATATTTTCTTGACCATCTTCTAGTTGGGATACACCTTGTTGAGACCCTTCAAGCCATTTACAATGTCTGTGAATCTATCGAACATCTTTTTGATGCTCTCATTTGGTTTCATTTTGAACATCTCATAATCAAGGGTGAGCATGCTTATCTTGGACTCCTTGACTTAATTGGTCCCTTATGTGTGATAGTCAACTTGTCCCATATCTCTTTGGCAATATCACACAGACACCTTGTTGTACTCATTGGGGCCTAATGCACAAAAAGTGTGTGCATGGCCTTGGTATTGAGTTAAGCCATTTTAGTGTCTTTCTCATCCTATTCCAACTTTTTTTTGGGAACTTCAAGATCACCTATATCTTCGTTGGGATGAATAGGCCTTTCATGATTATCTTTTAAACTTGATAATCATTTACTTGGACAAATAGGCTCATCCTTGTCTTCCAATATGCATAATCTTCACTGTTGAAGAGTAGAGTCCTCATGATTGAATCTCTTTCTTGGCCCATATCGAAAATATCACCACTAGCCATTTGTTTGGTCTTTTGTAGATCTTTGCTCAAGGATGTTAAGCTTATAGGAATAAGACATAGGCTTTGATACCAATTATTAGAACTTTTAGTGGTGAATGAGACCAAATAGAGGGTGAATTGATTTCTTAAAATTTTAGTAAATTAAAACTTTGATAATAAAATTGAGAAATTTAAATAAAAAACTTTGGAGTGCAAGTTTCTGAATAGAAATAAACAATTAAAGATAAGGGAAAAAGAAGCAAACTCAAAGATTTAAAGAGGTTCGACCTCAATTGCCTATATCCTCTACCTTGGCCTCACTTGTCTCAGATTTTCATAATTCACTAACTTAAATTGTCTACCTTTTAAAGACAGGGTATAACCTTTACATTCTCTATCTTTTAAGGCTAAGATAGAAACCTTTACCCCCTATCTTTTATGGCTAAGATAGAACCAAAGTATCCGTGATGCATGGGCTTATGTGTAGTTCACCACCATCTATGTCCGTATGCCTATCCAACAATGTCGAGTCATTAACTTCCCCTTTCTTCGGTCCATTACTTATCCCCACCTTCAGATTTTCTTACCAAGGTAATTCCCATAATTCTTTTTTGATCCATTACTTATCCCTATGTCCTCTCTTCTTGGTATTTTCTTACCAAGGTGATTCCATAATTCACTAAACAAATTTTACACCATTATCTTTTAAGGATTAGATAGAACCTTTCAATCCCTTTGAGAATTTTACCCCAAATTCTTAAATATTTTCACTCACTTTCATGATTTGAATAAAGTATTTTGCAAACAGATTAAATCTCTAGTAGGTAGATGTTTGCTATAATTTAACTACAAGGTGAATGAGATATAAATAGACTTGGAAGAGTATAAATTTAATGCAAGTAAAAATAAAGAATTTTGAGGATCTTTGAGCTTTTGTTGTTGAATGCTTCAATGATTTTTGTATCTCTACATCTTCAGCCGTTAGGAACCTCTATTTATAACTTAAAATTGATTCATAGATGTTGGGCATTTAATGTGATGGTTGAAGAGCCATTGTAGCCTTCATAAATGCTTATTTTCGTTTAGACCCGCACTATAGTATCGATACATACCAATAGTATCGATACAGGAATCAAAAAAGTGACTGTTACAGCTTGTTGTATCGATACAGGGAATTGAGTATCGATATCATGCAAGCTGTCTCACTTATATTGATACATTTGAGGGTTTCAGCCAAATCTTGGTTACTGCCAAGCCTTGTGTCTATACGCATGAGGTGAGTATCAATACCAAGTAGGCTGTATCGATATAGACACACTTGTATTGATACATTTGAGGGTTTCAGCCAAACCTTGGTTACTACTAAGCTTTGTATCGATACACATGGGGTGAATATCGATACCCAGCAGGCTATATCGATATAGACACACTTGTATCGATACATTTGAGGGTTTTAGCCAAACCTTGGTTATTGCCAAACCTTGTATCCATGCAAATAGGGTGAGTATCGATACCAAGCAGGCTGTATTGATATAGACACACTTGTATCGATACATTTAAGGGTTTTAAGCATAGTATTGATATATTTATTCTTTGTATTGATACATACCTTAAAAATCCTTTGTAAAATGATTTTTCTTGACTTGATATTAACTCAAACATATCTCATAAATATTCTAAGTATAAGTATACATTTTAGAGCATATATTTTTGATAAAATAAAAACTTAGTAGTTTTCAAAATGTTTTTCAATTTTATCTAAATACCAAGTTGAGTATAAGTTAATTTAGCTTAAGTTGATTGTTGTATCAAAACTAAATTCAAAGTTAACATAGTTTATGTAAGCCAAAAAGTAGTTAAAGGAAGCGCTATTATTGAATTCTTAGCAAGCCATGCCCTAGGTGATTATTTGTCATTAGATTTTGATTTTCCTGATGGAAATTTGATGAATGTTTCTATTGAAGAGAAGGAGGACTAAACTGAGAAACTAGAATGGAAAATGTATTTTGATAGGGCCTCAAATGCTTTATGACATAGGATTAGAGCAATTCTCATATCTTCTCAAAAAGATTATTATCCTTTTACCGCCAAGGTAGATTTTGATTTTACAAATAATGTGACAAAATATGAAGTATGTGTCATTAGACTTTGTGCGACCATTGAGAAAATGTTTGAGTATTAAAAGTTCACAACGATTTAGCTTTGGTGATTTATCAGCTACGTGGGAAGTGGAAAACTTATGATTCGAGGTTGGCCTAAATAAAAAATGGATTCTTGAAATATTATAAGAGTTCAAGAAGGTTCATTTTATTCATTTGCCTTAAGATGAAAATCAAATGGTAGATGCCCTTGCCATCCTTGCTTGATGTTTAAGGTGAACGAGAAAGAAAAGGTAATCTCGATTCAGATAAGCCTATATGAATTTCCTGCATATTGTCATAATGTTTAAGCTAAATCAGATGGTTGTCCATGGTACTATGTTGAAAGTTATCTTAAGAATAAAAAAAATCCAGATAATGCTTCTAAAAATGATAAAAAAAACCTTAAGAAGGTTAGCGATGAGCTTTATTTTGGATGGTGAGATCCTTTACAAAATACACTACGATCAAAAGTTGTTAAGATGCATGGATGCTTCTGAAGCACAAAAAATTTTAGAAGAAGTACATGAAGGAGTTTATGGAATTCACTCTAATGGGCATAAAATGGCAAGATACTATGAGCTTTGCTACTTTTGGATGACTATGGAAAGATACTATATTAAGTATGCCCAAAAATTCCATAGATGCCAAATCTATGAAGATAAGATTCATGCTTTGCCTTCATCGCTATAAGTTATAACTGTTCCATGGCCTTTCTTTATGTGGGGCATGGATGTTATTGGGCCAATTACCCTTAAAGCTTTAAATCGTCATCGTTTTATTTAGTGGTTATAGACTATTTCACCAAATGGTTTGAAGCTACTTCTTATGCAAATGTGACGAGGTCGACAGTGACTAAATTCTTAAGGACAAATTATTTGTCATTTTGGAATACCCGAGAGGATCATAATTAATAACATTTCCAACTTGGATAATAAATTAATGATAGAAGTCTATACCCAACTCACGATCTTTCACCATAATTCAGTAACATATCAGCCAATGATGAATGAAGTAGTAAAAATATCCAATAAAAATATCAAGAAGATTATGGCAAAGATGGTGGAAATTTATAGAGAGTGGCATGAAAAACTCTTTTTTGCACTTGTAGCTTATCAAACTTTAGTTTGGACCTCTACCAGGGCAAGACCTTACTCGTTGGTATATGACACATAAGCCATTTTACTAATTGAAGTTGAAATGCCTTCACTCTAGGTGTTGATGGAGACCAAATTAGAGGAAACTGAATAGGTCCAAGATCGTTATGAACAGTTAAACTTTATTGAAGAAAAGAGGTGCGAACAATCTAGCATGGGCAAATGTATCAGAAGAGAATCATGAGAGCCTATGACTATAACAAGAAGTTTTGCCTAAGGCAATTTCATGAAGAGGAGTTAGTATTAAAGAAGATCCTTCTAAGCAAAAAAGATCCACGCGATAAATAGGCTCCGAATTGGAAAGGTCCCTATATGGTTCAAAAAGGATTTTCCAATGAAACGTTAATTTTGGCAGAAATGGGTGGACACACTTTATCTAATCCTGTTAATACTGATAATGTAAAAAATTATTATGCTTAAAAGGGCAATTTTGAAAACAAAAGCAAAAAAAAAAAATAAAGGTATTAAAAGGGGGGAGACTTTAAATTGAAAACCCAAAAAAGACAGCTTAGGGGTAAAAGGATATCTGAAATAAAATTCATTAAAAGCTCAAGACTAAAAAAAAGAGACACTGTGCAATTGAAGACATCTTTAAAGAGATTGATCCACATAAGAGCAGTGTTCTATAAAGAAACACTTTTGAAGAATTAATTGAGAGGCTCCAACTACCTGAATACGTCCCAATTTTGTTCTATACATTGAGTATACTCTTATTAAAGAAAAGAAACCTAATATTTTTTTCCTCTCTTGGAATATAACTGCATGTCTTTATTCATAACATTATCATTCTTTTATTCATACCTTTGTCATTCTTATTTATACCTTTGTTAATTTGACCTTTGTCATACCTTTGCCATGTGCATATATTTCTAATAAATGATGGTTGACATTTTAAAAAAAATAAAGAGATTTCTTTGCTTTGCTTTGGATTAAAGTTAAACATTATAGGGATTTTAGTTACTGTTTCAATTCTTTGGGTATTCTAGGAAGGGTTAAAATTAATTGAATTGTTGAGTATCATCAAAGAAAAAGAAATTTGGAAGTCATGATTAAAGGTTATTTTTGATAAGAGGAAAATAAATTCTACATAAGAAGCTTCAAATGCAGGCATCATTAGCCTTATTTGCCCTATTCAATCACAGAGAGCTCTAGACCCGAGCATGATTAGCCTTGTTCCCTTTACTCAAAGAAAAACATCTTCACAAAGTTTTCTGAAAATGCTTTCAACCCCGAGTATCAAAATAGGTTCATTTTCCTACACTATCTTTTACGAATACCTTTAAATTGAGGTTCGGACTGACTCTCTTATCTAAAAAGAAATATGAATATTTGTACCATTTTCTGAAAATGCCTTTAACTTCAAGAAAAAGCATATATTCAAAATAGGAAAACATTTCAGGAATAGTTTTTGCATTATGCATCTGTATTTAATAACTCAAAGGAAAAATTAAGCATGACGTGGAAAGAGAATGATGATCATGCTTATTCCCTCAAAGTAGAAAGGTAACTCCTTAATGTTTTCAAATTGATGAAGCATCAAATGTTATCCTAAACCTCTTAATTGTTGATTTGTCAGTTTCGTAGGTTTTCTCCCAATTAACTCTTACCTATGTTGACTTATCAGTTTTGTCCTGATCACCTTTTTCATTTTCTGACTTATAGGTTTCATCTTGGTCAACCCCTTTTATTTGTTAACTTGTCGATTTTATCCCGGTCAAACTTTTTAACTTATCCTTACCTATATTGACTTGTTGGTTTTATCCTAGTCAACTCTTTTCATTGGTTAACTTATAGGATTCATCTCGATCAACCTTACCTATGTTGACTTGTTGGTTTTATCTTAGTCAACCCTTTTCATTTGTTGACTTGTAGGTTTCATCCTGATCAACCTTTACCTATGTTGACTTTTCAATTTTGTCTCGCTCAACCTTTTAGCTATGTTGACTTATCGATTTTATCTCGATCAACCTTTTACCCATGTTGACTTGTCAATTTCAACCTCTTACCCATGTTGACTTGTCAATTTTATCCCAGTCAACCTTTTTTATTTATTGACTTGTTGATTTTGTCTTGGTCAACTTCTTACCTATGTTGAATTATCGATTTTTTCTCAGTTAACTCTTTTTGTTTATTGACTTATAGGTTTTGTCCTAATCAACCTTACCTTCGTTAACTTATTGACTTTGGCTCGGTTAACCCTTTTCGTTTGTTAACTTGTTGATTTCATCCTGGTCAAACTCTTTTATTTGTTGACTTATTGGTTTTAGCTTAATCAACCTTCTTTATTTACTGACTTGTCAGCCTCATCTTGGTCAACCCCTTTCATTTGTTGACATGTTAGTTTTAGCCTGATCAACCCTTGTATTCGTTGGTTTGTAGGTTTTATCCCGATCAACTTTTTCATTCATTGACATGCTAGCTTTGTCTCGATCAACCTTTACCTACGTTCACTTATTGGCTTTGTCTCGATCAACTCTTTTCATTTGTTGACTTATCGATTTTATCTCGGTCAACCTTTTTATTGTTGACTTGTTAGTTTTGTCCAAGGCAATCTCTTTTATTTGTCGGCTTATAGGTTTCATCACGATCAACCTTTTCATTCGTTGACTTATCAGTTTTATCTTGGTTACCCTCTTTCATTTGTTGAATCGTATAGTCCCTATTAACTTTTTTTATTGCTTAATATGGTTTTATCCTAGTCAACCCCTATTGACTTAGGCTTTACCCTAGTTATCATTTTAATTTAAGGTCTTGTCTTTGGCTAGTTAGTTTTATATTTGTTATTAGTCTAGATTATTTTTCAAAGCTTGATGACCCGAATGAAATTATGTCTATTTAGTCTTTACCCTATTCTCGATTCTCAGAATGGTCAAAGAGGGGTAGCTGTAGACACTAAATTTTTTTCGATCTCTTTTTTTATAGTCTTGAATATCTGAGATTGAGAACTTAATAGCTACCCTAATTAGGAATGATTTTTTAGATGAATAAGATATTTTCAAAACTTTTTTAGTCATGTTTAAATAGTCATAAGTTCACGTCACAGAAAAAGTCATATTTGATCTCTAATTCAGATATGCAGAATGAATATTTAAGAAAAAAATATTTTTTAATAGTTTCTTTAAATTTTGAAAATTTATCACTGTGGATGATATCACAATCAAATTTCTCATTTTTAAGAATTTTTTGAGTATTTTTGTAAAATTTAAGAAATTGACTTTAGTATATTTTACTGATACTTGTGCGGTATTTATGCTGATGTGTACTTCAAAAAATTAGAAATATTCAAGGAAAAATCCCTGTTGGCATTTTATACCACAAGGTGTCAAGTTGCCCATTTTTGTAATTAATTTAGAATTTTTCACAATACTACGAGTATTATACTCGTAAAATTTTTCTGGTAAAATTATCTCGAATTCTGGATTATCATCTTTACCATTTTGTAAATTAGTATTTTACATAATAAGTTTTATTTAATTCATTTTTATATAAAATTTAATGAATCTTTTAAAACTTTCTCAGTTTTAGATTAAGAACTTTTCTTTATCTATAAAATTTTTTGTGGAACTTTCTTAGGTTTTAAATTTTAAAATTCCTTAAATATTCACATTCAATCACCATTAAATCAATTTTTCAAAAATTATTTATTGATTACAAGTTTTAGGACTTTTTTGTTTCTAAAATACAAAGTTTTCTATTCTGTAAAATTTGTTAGAAAGATTTTTCTAGGTTTATAATTTTTAGAATTCCCCAAATATTATTATTTAATTCATATTAAATCAGTTTTGAGAAATTTATTTTTATTTTATAAGTTTTGCATTTTTCAAAATTTTTCCTGTTTCTAAGATACATAATTTTCTACACCATAAATTTTTTAGGGTTTTTTTTTAGTTATGATTTTTAAAATTCATCATATTTTTATTAAATTCATATTAAGTTAGTTTTTGAAAATTTAATTAATTGGATGAGTTTTGAAGTTTTTTTATATATTAATTTTTATCTAAAATGATTTTTCTCATATAAATTTACGAGTTTTGAAGTTCCAATCAATTTTTTTCAGTATTTCATTTCCAAATTTTGTTTATAATTATTAATTTTTTAATTTTATGTTTTATTATCATTATTTTAATTTTATTTTAATTTATGATTATTTGCTACTGTAGTCGATTTCCAACTTATCCCTAATCAATTTTGTTGATTTGTAATTACCAATTGGATGATATTATCTAGGCAATCATGACAATATTTTTGCATGACTTTCATTGCTTGTCAAATTATTGCAATTCTCATCTTTTATGCTAATAATAACAAAAATAATATATTAAATAAATTAAATTATTTTTTCTTTTTTTCTTAGAATTTCACCTAAGAAGATTTGGTCATTTTCTTGGCCGAACCTCACCCTTTTATAAAAGGGGGAGGATTTGTTTTCATAAGGGATTTTTTTAGAGAAAGGTTGAAAAAAAAAAAAAACAAAAGAAAAGCACTTGAAAAATTTTAGTTTTTTTAAACTTCGTTAAGGTATAAGCTTTATTCTTTTTTTTTTCTTCATTTTTCTTCATTTTCCATCTCATTTATGATTCAAAACCATGTTAAGGCCCATGAACTTTCATCCATGTTGAAAGGCTAAATATGGTGATTTTGTATATATTTGATATTTGATTTTGTTTTTTCTTTGTTTTTTTAGTTATTTCTTAGTTGTTGTGGAGATCTTAATTTATTATACATGTGTGTCGATGTATATATAGTTTCCTTTTTATCATGTTAATATATGATTAAGCATATTTGTATATTCATACTTATTTTGTTTTATTTTTATTTTGGTTAAGTAATGTTTATTTATTTTCATGATATTTTATGTCAAAGCATGCTTATGTTTGATATTTTAGGTTTGGCCGAATTTGGTAGGTTCTTTTGATGATGATTTTGTGCATATTTTTGTAATAATTCCATACTTTTCTTGTTTTTATGTTATTTTATAACATAAATGAGCATAGGGACTAATTTGCAAAAATATGTAAACTTTTTAGGCTATTTTTGGGTTTGGCTGAAAGCTTCATGGGTAACTTAGAAACTGATTTTGTGTATTTTATATCATGTTTAATGTATTTTTCACACTTTAGTGGTCAATTTGCAATTTCGTAAAGTTTAGAGACTAGTTTGCAAATAATAGAAAATTTTCATCTTATGGTCAAGGGTGTTTGACCGAACCTTCGTATGGATGCTCTCACGACTTACATGCTGATTTTTGCCTAATGAATTATATTTTGTCATGATTTAGGTGTTTTTTTATTTAGGCATATAAGTGTAAAATCAAAAAAGTTTAGGGACTTTAGGGAAATCTAGCATTTTTAGGACAAAATGGTCATCTTTAGGATGAAATCATCCATTTAGATTATTTTAAATATTTTTAGCATTCCATTAGTCCTCCGATAGGGTTCTAAAATATTAAAACCTTTCGTATTCTTTTGGTTCTCCATTAGGATACGAAATATAATTCTTTTTTGAAAATTTAGGGGGCTTAATGGCATTTTTGCATTCTAGGTTACTTCAAAATCTAAATTATCCATTTAAGGTGTTTGGGGCAAAAAAATTTAGCCGTTTTATTTAATTTAGGACTGATATTTAATTTTGAGAAATTTAGGGACCCATTAGAAATTTTGTACTTTAGATAATTTTTGTCGTCTAAATTACTTATTTAGAGTAAAAATGATCATTACTTGTCTTTTCATGTCTTTCATGTCAAAGATATACCCCAAGGGCATTTTGATAGTTTTGCATTAGAACCAAGTCCTGTGATTACTAGGATACTTTCATGTCAAAGGTACCAATTAGGAATAGGTTTGTCATTTTAGATTGTTATCGAGTCCTAGGATGTTCTATAAAAATTTTTAATAAATATAAATTTTTTTTTTGAAAATTAAGGCAATGTCTCTAAGTTAAAATAATATATAGAATTTTTTCTAAAATATGGAGAGGTTCTACGAATTATTATAATAATGAGATATCATTTTCAAAATCAAAATCGAGATTTTATAAATTTCAAAAAAAAAAGTAATAAAACCTTTTGCATTCCTCTAGCCCTCTACTGGGGTGCGAAAGATATTTTGAATTTTAAAACCTTTCGTGTTCCTTTGGTTTTTCGTTGGGAGACAAAGAAGAATGATAAAAAGCTTTCATGTTCCATTGGTCCTCCGATGGAGTACGTGAGAGATTTTGACTTCTAAAATTTTAAAACCCGAACTTCCTAACATGGAATAATAAATTTGTTTTATAAATTATTATTTTAGGAATTTATAATTAAAAGCCATACATTGAAACTAAATAAAAATTAAAATTTAAGTTGACATGTGATTATAAAGCATCGATTTTTAGGCATCACGAGAGGGTTGATCCTCATTTGTGACTATAACAACTCTCAGACCTTTTTATATGATCTTTGGTATGATTACAGGCCTTGGAGTTAGTATTTTAGTGTTTCATACCCCTCAAAATATAAACTTCGATAGGTGACAAATCTCACCAAGCCCAAATAGATTGGTGGTGACTCTAAATAAATAGTTATTTCAGGGTTAAGTTAAGTGAACGATTCATCTTGACCACCCAGTCTCCAAAATAATAAAACATCAATTATGATATGGCCTATAGAAATAAGAGAATATAAAATAGTGATAAATTTAACAAATATAGGACCAAAGGCCATTTAAGTTTGGATTGGTCAGGATTCGTATCTAGGCCATGTTGCGATAGGGTTAACCAATAATAGTTTAATCTCATAACTTGCTTTGTCATTCGGTGTCCATTGGCATCCATACTATAGATTCCCTCATGGACTTCTTTCAAGATTCCTTTAGCTTTAGGAGCATCCACACACTAGAGTCATACTTGATCCTTGCCTTTCTTGTATAATATCCTACTATCCAAAATAAAGCTCGTGGCCATTATTTAGATGGTTCTTTTGTTAATCTCAATAGCATACTCGAGGTACTATTAGTCTTTAATGTATCGAAGATTACATGGGACTACAGTAATCCATATCTTTTCTCTTCTATGCTGTAGCAATAGGCTAAAGCTTTATTGATGCTCATCTAAACCTCTAACTCCTAGTTTACTTTGAACATTGAGGCTAAAGTTGCTAATGCATCAGCCATTTAGTTTTCCTCTTGAAGCAAATGTTAAAAGCTGATTTCATCGAATTCTTGTCTTAGTTCAAAGATTAGCTTCTCGAAGCAAATTTGGACTAGTTTAGCATCCTAAGTCTCCTGTTCTCCTTAAAGCTAATAGATTACTAGGGCTGAATCCCTAAACACTTGTAAAATTTTGATACTCCTTTTGATAGTAGCTTGAAGTCCCATGACACATGCCTCATCTTTAGCTATGTTGTTAGTACAATAGAAATTTAATCTGATAGTGAAGGAGTAGTAGTTTTTATTTGGTGAAATCAGAATTGCCCTGATATCATGCTCTAATACATTTGAAGCTCCATTAAAGTACATTTTCCAACACTGATTGTAATTAGAAGTATCTTTTGCCTCAGATATGCACATTATGTCTTTGTTCAAGAATTCAAAATCTAACGGCTCATAGTTATTAGTTGTTCAACTTGCTTGGAAGTTAGCTATACACTATCCTTAATCGCTTTCTAGTTTGTGTAAGTAATATCTTACTTAAAGAGCAAGACTTGCCACCTTGCTAATCTTTCTGATAAGACAAAGGCCTCACATAAGTATGTTATAAGGTCAAGTTTGGCGATTAGCCATGTGGTGTGGTATTAACATATATTACCTTAACCTCCGATTTATCCAAGCTAGAACACAACATAGTTTTTTGACTGCTAAGTAATTATTTTCACACTCTATGAAGTTTTTGATCAAATAATAGATAGCATGTTATTTCTTATTCAATTCATTATGTTGATCTAATACACAGCCTGTAGACTTGTGAAAAACTAATAGGTATTGGATAAGGCTGACTTGACACTAGTGGCATAGAAGCTGACAGGTTTCACATATAATGTTTGACCTTATTGAACGCTTCCTAGATTTTTCATTCCATCCTTTAGGGTTCTATTTTTGAAGTAATCAAAAGATTGGATCATATTTGTTCGTTAGGTGAAATATGAATTGGGCTATATAGTTTAGTTTGTTTCAAAAACTCCTCACTTCTTTTTAAGTACAAGGTGTTGGTAAATTTTGTATGGCTTTGATTTTGTTGGGATTGAACTCGATGCCCCTTTCACTTATAATAAAGCCCAATAGCTTACTAGAAGTGACGCTAAATGTGCACATAGTAAGATTCCTTTTAAACTAGTATTTAAGTAGCTATTTGAAAGGTTTCCAAAGATTGGCAACATGTTTACTCTCTGTTGATGATTTGGCAACCATATAATTGACATAGACCTTAATTTCTTTATGCATGAGTCATGAAATAATATCACCATTGTTTTTTGATATGTTGACCAAGCATTTTTAAGTCCGAAAAGAATAACTTTATGGCAAAAGATACCCCATATGGACATGAAAGTGGTTTTCTCCATGTCTTTAAGCGTCATTTTAATCTGATTATAGCCTAAAAATTCATCCATGAAGGCAAACAGTGAATTTTTGGTTATGTTGTCTACTAGAGTGTCAACATGAGGTAAATCAAAGTTATCATTTAAATTAGCCCAATTTGAATCCCTATAGTCTACATGCATTTACACCTTGCCATCCTTTTTAAGGACCAAAACTATGTTGGCTGCCCATTCAAGATACTTAGCTATTTTAAGAAACCCTACCTTAAAATACTTATTTACTTCCTCTTTGATTTTCAAAAGCATCTTCATTTTTATTCTCCTCAGCTTTTGTTGTATGGGCTTGCATTTGGGTTTGACGGGAAGTTTATAGACCATGATGTAGGTGTTTGATCCAGGCATGCCTTGGTAAGACCAAGCAAACATAGCCTAATATTCTTGGAAAAGATTTATCAATTTGGTTTGGGAGGAAGGATTTATAGAAGTTCCAATTTTAACTTCTTTTTTATCTTCCTTTATTCTTACTTTTATAATCTTGATAGGTTTCTCATAGGGTAAGATTCATTTCTTCTCCTATTTAATTAATTTTAACAAATCTGAGGGCATAAGGCTTTCCTCAGAATCCCACTCATACCCGACCACATTAATGCAAATTGGTTGTTTAAAATTGATTTTTGAAATCTTGAAAGAATATTCATGTCATTTTTATTTGGGTATCTGAAAATATGGAAAATGAATAATATAAGCGAAAAAAATATGTGCAAAAAGGTCTAAGAGTTGATAAGGAAAATGAGAATGATATGCAAGAGATAAAATGCATTGTGCTTAGCCATTTTTATTGATAATACTTAATAAAATGACGCATATACAGAGGATCTTACAATGCTTTTGGGTAGAAGCATGTAGGTTTTGTTTGTAGCATTACTTTGAATTAGATTTAAACAATACATGAATTTTTGCTTTAGTCAAACACTTAAAATGAATCTTGGAAGGAACGAACTAGTCTTATGATCTATTGTTGGCATTTGAAGCTTATCAATTGTATTGATAAAGAAGTCTCTAAATGCCTTACTCAGAATGATAGTCACATTGTTAGAGCCTATATTTCCTCCCTAATCTAGTTGATCACCTTGGGGTATGCGCTAATGCCCTTGACAAGTACTTCAGGACCCATCAATGCTCATGAAAACCTAGGTCGGTCGGTCTTCTATTTGTGCCCTCCTAAATAAAAGCTTTCTTGTAGCGATAGACATGACATGGGTTCATGTTAGTTATATTAGCTTTGAATTAGTCTCGATTTTGATATAATTAAAACTTAAGCCTTCAATAACTATATTAGTCCACCGAACATTCCTAGTGGCCATATTCATGATTAAGGCTATATAAGCCTTTCCAACACGCCTAACGAAAGGATGAATCAAGAGATAAAGCTTAGAGTAATATTTTTCATCTCTTTCATATTTCTAAGTAGTTAATTTTGTACAAGAACAATTCTTCCTATCTATTCTTGTATTCTTTGTAATTTTGTCTTTAGAACTATGGTCCTTATGCCTAAACTCTTCTAAACACCTAGCCTTTAGACGTTTTATTTGTTTACACACAAAATCATTATAAAAAAGAGAGGTCTTTACTTAGCCAATGAAAAGTAGAGAAAGGGTTATATCTTAGCCATAAAAGATAGAGAGGGTAGAAGTTCTATTTTAGCCTTAAGAAAAAGATAGGGAGCTGTTAGCCTTAACATCTAAAATAATTCAAGTTAATGAATTAGGAAAATTCAAGGTAGAGAACATAGTCAATAGAGGTAAGTTTAACCTTTTTAAAATAATTGAGGCAAGTTTTTGAGAAATCAATTCACCATTTTCTTGATTTTTATCAGAGCTTGATTTGTTTTTGAAGGTTTAACTACCTCGAGCAAAGATTTGCAAAAAACCAAGAAATTTTTAAAGTCATGATGTAGAATTCATGTGCCAATAAGGACATTCCATTATGAGTCCTCCACTTCTAAGTGGACAAAACTGTTTCCATTGGGGAACAAGAATGAAGTTCTTTATCCAAGCATTTGATTATGGTGTTCGAAGAATAATCATAAATGGTGTTTTAGAAGTACCTAAGGAGGAAGAAAAATAGGATGCAAATGATACAAGAAGGTTTAACTTAATTCCAAGGCCATTCACACTTTTCTTTAAGCATTAAGTTAAAGTTATTATGATGGAGTTTCTCAATATGGAATTACCAAAGAAATGTGGGAAATTTCGAGAAACTCTATAAAGAAAAGAAGAAGAAGATGAAAAAAAGCCTTGTGAAAACCTCTCTTCAAATCCAAATTTATCTTGCTTTATGGTTCTTAAAGAGCCCGAGGTATCATTTAGCATTTTTTATTCAAATTCATATTTTTTTGATGAATTACAAAATGCTTATGATGAGCTTCTACAGAATTTGAAGCCATGTGTTTAAAACACAAGAAAATAATCTTAAATTTAAAGGTTGAAAATAAATTTTTATCAAAAACAAAGGATGAATTAGATAGCGTTAATGAAAAATTAAAAATGAATTTTGAGGCTTGCCAAACAAAATTGAATTTATGAAAAAAAAAGATTTTTATTTTGGAAAAGGAACTTGAAAGGTTGAAAAATGAAAAACATATTGCTTTTTGAAAAATCCTTTCAAGATAACATGACTAAATGCTCACATTGCCATTTAAGGGGCTCAATATAAGGGGCATCAGTTGAGGTAGTAGCAATAATGTCTTTTTCCTCTCTGACATTGACAATTTTGTTTTTAGTGACAAATTTTAATTTTTGATATAGTGATGACGGTATTGCCCTTGCAGAATAGATCCAAGGCCTCTCCAACAAGCAATTATATGGTAGAGCAATGTTCATCACATGGAAATCTATTTTGCAGATGCATGGGCCAGTTGATAGAGGGATGATGATGTTTTCTACAACTTCTCTGCATGTCCCATTAAATGCTTGCACCATTATGGGACTATGTTTTACATGGGACGTGTTAATGAGGAGCTTTTTCAAGCATGACATGGATATTACATTTAGGGCCAACTTGTTATCGATGAAAACCTTAGGCAATATGCTGCTTTGCAATAGGTAGTGATGTGGAGAGCTTTGTAATTTCCTCTTGTTCCATGGAAGATCTCATTATCACTAAAGGAGATGTAATTGTAAGCTCAGATATTGCGTACTAATTATCCAACTTGCCTATAGGGATATTATAAGGCACATATGCTTTATTCAAGACCTTTACAAGGGTATTCCTATGCACCTAAAAATATAAAAGTAGTGACTATATCGATATTTTTATCTGTTGTTTCTTTAACAGGTCAACAATACTGTATTCATTATGTTTGATGAAGTTAAAGAACTTTATGGCTTTCTTTTTACTTACAAGCTCCTTGATAGCTGTCAGATCTGACTTTTTTGACATTGTTTTTGGTTTTTGAGGGATAAGGGTAGTTTTTTTTATTGAGCTTCACTTTTTAATGTGGCTAGGGTGTAACATTTACCACTACAAGTTAGGTCACTCACCCTTGAGAAATCCATATTACCAACTTACTGACTATAGTCTTTGATGATCAAAGTTTTACTTTCATACTTTTTGGGCACCTTTTTGTTCTCTTTATAAGGAAAAGGGGGAAAGAAGTTGGAAATCATTTTGGCTTTGACATTTGGCTAATTAGAAAACAAGATCAATGGCCTCTCGATGTTATAAAAAGATCTCTTTTCATCTTTATCTGTAGCATTGACAGATATGCACATGTCTTTATTCCTTTCTTTATAAAATTCAATTTTTGACTGATCCATCATTCCATGGACCACTTCTAGGAAACCTAAGCAAAATCATAGGGTGTGCTTTTGTCTGTGGTGGCAATAAAAGGGTTCAATGGTTTTTTCACTATAAGTTTTGATTTTTGATACTTTCTTAGCTTTCATGAAAGTTTGCCATACCTTGCTCATTGATGTCTTGACCTCATGATGTTTTTCTTAACCCAACAACTTTTCCTATCAATTACTGCATTCACCTTCAGCTCTGCATGGTTTGAAAATGGATTGGCCCTACATTAGGTCCAAGCCCTTGCTCGACATTAATTGCACCCTTTAGCAAACTCTATACCTTTTTTTTAAGTGGCCTTACACTTCAGCATAGTATTCACAATAAGAGTTTTTAGTGTAGCACTTAGGATACAAAGGCGATCACAAATTTATACACATCGAGGCCATTAATGGCATGCTGATAGCCAAGAGTAAATCTCCTTCTAAGAATAAGGGAGTGGATCAAAGTGCTCTTTCTCTCAAAGTGTTTGTTGGTTATTAGGGGCTCTATTAGTGTTCATGTTTTAAGGTTGAATACTTCAAGTAGTGTTTTAAGTAAGGTTCGATGCAAGGTTCATCATTGTGTTAAATCTCATAAAGTAGATAGGTTGTGGCATTGGTGGGTAAGAGTTAAATGCTCAGATTTGCCATACTGGTGGAGTACATACTCTATGTCAAATATAGGCTCTAAGTAAAATTAGCTAGACTCTTACTTATAGCATTCATTTTTTTCTTTTTGTCCTTGGCCAAAGGCATTTTTGTTGAGCTAGATGATTCTTTTCTTGATATCTTACCATTTTATGGCATTATCAATCATCTGACCTGATATGACCATGTCAGCAAAGTTTTTTTGTGGCATTCTTTACTAGCTTCTCATAGTAGGCAGCTTACAGGGTGTCAAAAAACATGCCCATCAATTCTTTCTTAGCAGGGGAAGTGAACTTAAGTAGTTTTTTTTCCATCTTTATGCATACTGCCTTAAGTTTCTGTGGCTTTCTAATCCATATTCATGAGAAGGAAGTGATTTAGAACTTAATTGGATATGTGCTTGTATTATCCAAGAAGGCACAAGCTATATTAGCTTATGTCTAGATTTTAAATTGGTCAAGCTTTATATACCAATGGGAAGCTACCCCAGTTAGGCTATCTTGGAAGCAATATATCAATAGCTCTTCATTTGCCTCATACATAGCCATCTTCCTATAGTACATGCAAAGGTAGGCTATAGGATTTATAGTCAAGTTATATTTTTTTAAAATTTGCCTCCTTGAATTTAGGTGGGATGATGAGATAGGATATTAAACCCAAAAATTTGGCATTTATGATTTTGAATTTTTCCTATCTTTCATAACCCTAAATTGCTTTTTCGATAGCTGATACTTGCTTGTATCCTCGATGGTTTTAGAAAGCTTCAGACACTTTGCTTTTTATTGCTCTGCCTATTCAGCAAGGTCTAGGACTAATGGTTTTACTAGTGAAAAGCCATGCCTTGATACCCATGAACTAGATGAGATGCTAAATTTAAGCAGATAAATAGCTAATCTAGTGGAAATGGTGCTGCCAAAAGCTTTTGTTTATGTAATGCCCCCTCATGAGCATTAATGGCTACAATACCATCGTTTAAATCACTCTTGGGATTAGCCAACCTATTACTTATGTCAGCACTGCTCATTCTCCTTTTATCTTTTAGAAAAGCAAACAATTTAGTTAACTCTGCTATTTAAGCCTTTAATATCTTATTTTTTGAAAGTATTTAGTCTTTGGACTCCCTATTCATGAGTTTTAGTCATTTAAATGGGCTCGATGGTCGTTTTCCATGGCTCTTCGATAATTACAAGTATTTGATTATGGTGAAAGATAAATTTCATGTTTCAAAACACATTGAACTTTAGATTTATGCTAGATTAGAATTTTATGGCATGTCATGAATATGTTTAATGAAATGACGATAATTATGGAATCATGGCAGTAAATGATTATTAACATGAATAAATGAATAAAAGCAGTAAAAAGAATTCAGTTATTTATACAAATGTAAAAAGGGTAATTAGATTGCAAGATAGTTTCACTAATAACATTTTTCATAAAGTAGCAAAATAGTTTGATTACATATGATTACATTCAAAAGTGATTGACATGGTTAAATTGTCTAATCACATGTTCCACGAAATACAACTGTTCTTGTTCATGGTCTCTAGTGGGCACAATATCTAGTCGTGAAGACTTGGCTATCTCAATCATGTCATCTGCCTTTACTTGGGGTACCCCGAACCTTTTAAGTAAGATAGGGATAGTAGTCTTGAAAATTTTGATATGCTTAATTGCCATTCTTGTTCTTGTTACTCCAAGGCTCTAATGAGCTTCTTAATGTGGCCCTAATGAGTTTGTAAAGATTGTTGTAAGTCCTAAATCCTGGGTGCTAAAACTTTAGTCTTAACCTTATCTGCTCTTAAATCTCATACTCGAGTTTTAAGGCGTCCATTCTTTCTTTGTTACATAGATGGTAGGGTACGAGCCTTATTGAGCTTCTCCCTATTGACCTTAGCCTCTTCTTTCCACTGATTCAGTTCCTTATCAAGGGCAATAAGCTTTGCCTCTCACTCAACTGATGACTTACCAATATGTCATACTTATTTCCTTTTCATAGTATGACGTAGTCCTTTTTAGAATTTTAAGATCCTTCTTGACATAGTCTCTCTCTTTAATAAATCAATTCAGCTCCCCATCCAGAAGTAGATGTCTATTTCTAGTTTACTCTTTTTCTCCCTTAAATGAGTGATTTCCATAAAAAGGTTACCCTTTCTTGTTCAAATTCCCACTTAAGGAGTTTGATCTCAGAAGAATACTTGCCAACTAGGACTTAAGTTGTCTTAACATCGGATAGTGGAAAGATGTCATTTATATGGTGAATCCTTTACTTATTATACCTTAGAGTCAAGTCATTTTCTCTCAAATACCTTTCCATGACTTGCCTCTAATAGAAGGCTGACTAGACTTTTGACTTGTTTTTGGCCTAATTACAATCAAAGTCTTAGTGCTTGGGGTCTTTAATGAATAGGATAAATTACCGATACTAAAATTATCATAGAAATATGAAAGGTATGTAGGTGTTGCTTCCTCGTAATCCCATAAATGGCACACAAATATGATCTCTGCATCTGTATATGATTGATTTAAGGGAAATCCATGAGGCCTTCTATGTAACCTCTTCTCCTTTGAAATTTTAAAACTTCTTGACCCACTATTCTTTAGACTTGTCTTTAGGCCATTCCTTCTCAAGGACCTAAAAGAGAGGGTTAAAATTAGGCAAGAGGTTATGCAACTTTCTTTTCTCTTTGATGTAGAAGTGGCTAACAAGCTAAATGTGAAAAAACCATGGTACATTTGATGAATTAACCCTTCCTTATTTTTTTGCAAAAATTAAGGGCTCAAATGGTCTCAGCAATAATGATAGGTGTGGGGTTGATGTTGTAGCACAATCAGGAGAAGAAATCTGTGACTACCATTTCCATATAGCCCAGGGTTTTCAAAATATGAAAGCATAGATATCTTGAATTTTTCTTGCATCAGTGAGAGTCGTTATTGCTTCCTTTAAACTAAGCTAAGAAATGCACTCACTATTCCCCTTCAACTTAACACGGCTATCAATCCATGACTCTGTGGCTCCAAGGATCAACGCTAATCTCTTCTTGAAAGGTGGAGGGTACAGCATTTAGCAATATATCCTATCGAACTTAGTCCTCTCATTGTTAAGCAATGCCGTATATTTGTAGACAATGAGGACCAAATCTTTTTTATTAAAGGTGAAGCATCAATATGCCATATTCTAAACTTATGATGCTGCTTGCAATAGCCCAACATCTAAATAGACTTGGAGTAGGAGGGCTATGTTTCCAAACCTTTTTGTGAATGACTCTCTCTCATTTTTGCTCAAACTACCCCATATACGCTTTAAGTCATGCCAATCATTCTTGATCTTTTAGTGCAATGTTGAGACATAACCAGGCTTAAAAACATTCATATCTTCATGCTATTAACCTTATAAGCATGCATAATTTCTTTAAAAAACTTGAGGACGAGCATAGACTATTGCTCCATGACAATGCCTCTTGCTAAACATGAACTTTTAGCTAATTGCCCCATAATGATGATTATGATGAAATGACATGCAACATCAAAAGACTAATGGGTTAGTGGTGAAACATTGATAATAAAAAGAATAGTGAATAAAAGAATAGAAATAAAAATAAATCATAGAAATTGCCCTAATAATAGATGTTATGATGCTTGGAGGGAAACATGACAATTACGAATATTAAGATAAGTATATGTGGATAGCATAATGACATGTTTGGTTTTACGAATTGCCCTTATGAGGTGATGCGATACCTCTTTGGGGACATAAACTAATTAGCTACATCATAATGTTCATTCATCATCATTTATGGCAGGTATGCGTTAAGCCATCATTTGGATAGCATAATGGCTTATTTGGGTTGGATATGACTCTTTTTAAGGTAATATAGGGTTTGTAGGTGACAACATTCGCTTGTCACACTCACTTATTGATAAAGGTCAATCATTGATCGAACAGCATAACAATATGCCCTAGTGAAGAAAAGAGACATAAAGTGTCTCTTACGGTATGAAATGATAAAAACAGGTGACTATGCTACTTCATCATTCCCTAGAAACTATGGTACATAAGAGTAAAAGTAATCCTTTAGTGTTCCTATTCTCTGAGTTATTCTAGCAGTGTTCTAATATGGTTTGACATGGTTTGGCTTTTAGGGCTCACTATATGAAATTTAAGTTGGCATCCTATTTAGTATCCAAATCATTTCTCATTTGGTAAGGACAGTAAGGCACCTCGATCCTAGGCCAATTACAGTCTTAGTGGAATAAGTTAAAATTGGCAAATGTATTTTGGTATGCAAGTGCAAAGGAATCAATATTTATTCAGGAACAAAGCAATCCCTAATGACCATAAGATAAAAACCAAGAAAAGTGTAAGATTAGTAAATAAAAATAAAAGGGATTATTATTTAAGAATGACCGAAACTGAAGAAGATGAGAACCAAGCAAGACACAGCTTATCATAGGCCTAACTTTCTTAATTGTCCCTAGGAAAGTCATCAAGCTGTAGCGATGTGTCCTCGAAAACCCTCACAGAGCAAAAAGTGCACATAACTTAGAATATCATGAGGGAAATGATAAAATTCTTGATAAAGAAATGTCTTTTTGACCATGATTTTTCTTTGTAACACAAGAGAAAGACCATGGGATGAATCGCTCATCTAATTATTCTTAGATGGCCACCATGAAGTGGCCAATGCTTGAAGTCACCACTGATCATTTAGTCTAGACATGATTGGATGCCTATTGAAATTTAAATTATGTGTTACAAAACTCAGAAAATCAATTCAAGTTTTATAAGGTCTATAGATTCATTGGTTGGGTCCAAAAGTTGGTTACGAGCCTGACGATGCTTAAAATTGATATTTTCTAGCTATATCTTACATCAATTTCGATTTCTTCGATTTTGGCCTATCATTATTTTGATATAATCCCCATTTATGCATGAATTTTGTATAAAATAGTAAAATAGGTTTTAAAGAAAATTTGAATCTTATATATGCCTTGGATAGGTAGGGAATGTAGAGATTTTGATTACAAACAATCTCTGAATTTAATTTGGAAAATCAAATATTTCATGTCAAGCACTGAAGAGATGACATAGAACGTTGCCTTGTAATTTGATAAAACATTTTGGAAATATGAATACAAAATGGGCACTAAAAAGGGAAATATGATCATAAGTTGAAAAAGAATATAATAAATATCACATAAAAATAAACACACAAAAGCATAAAAAATGAGAGACAGTCTAGATGTATCTCATAATGATTTTTTATTATTGAAGAAGAATCAAAAAGATAATTTTGAGACATGTTTGGACTTGGTGGTCACTTAAGGTGGAGAAAAAAGAGTTTTTGATTAAAAGGCCTGGGGATGTCCGAGAGAGAGAAAATTGGGATCTAAATGAAGAAATTGGGATCTAAGTGAAGTTTGAAAAGTAGGGCTAAATAAAAATGGCAAAATGAACTCAAACTTAAAAACCCACCCAAAAAAACTCAAGCTTGAACCTGAACCAAACCTAATTTGACTAAAAAGTCCATAGCCCAAACTCGAGAAAACCTTAACTCAAAATAGCCCGAACCCAAATGGCCTAAACTTGAACTGACTTGATCCCGAACCTGAAGGAACCTAAACCTAAAAGAACCCAAACCCGAAATGAACTCGAACTAGATTTAACCCAAACCTAAGCTCAAATTTAATACTAAAAATAAATAGATGAAATTATAATTAAATAATTTTTTATAAAGTAAAAACTTTAATTATCAATCTTACTTTAATATTCTTTTAACAATTTAATTAGATATTTAAAACTTAATTTTTATTTTATATATGGTTAAACCTGCTCATTGGTTGAGCTAGGTCGAGACTCGAAGTTTTTTTAAAATCTCAAGTCCAAGCCCTTATTTAACATGCCCAAACCCACTAGTTTAAGCTAGAATTACTATTTATCACCTTAAAAATATTTTTTATTAATATTTATATATTTTATAATTAAATTTAAATAAAATATATGTTTTAATTTAAAATCACTATTCTGAGTCAGGCGTGGCTAGTCTAAAATAAAAATATGAGAACTTGGGTAGGAGACTAATTGGGTCAAGTGGATAGCCGACCCTTAAACAGGTCTATATATGATAAAATAATAATTTATCAAAAAGTAAATCATATCATGAGCTTTGAAAAACATTGTCAATAAAATAATCATCCATTTATCATATTTTTTTTAATTTAATTAGTTAAACTTCATTAAATATAGATAGTTTATACATGTTAGTAATAAATTTTAAATACTTCTTTAAATATTATTCTTATTTTATTATTATTCTTCTTTCAGGTAATGATAATAAGAGTCTGATAATAGTATAAAAAAGTAATAAGATAAATTAAAAAATATGAAAGCCAAAATAAATAATATCATATCAAAAATGAAAAGAATCACATATTAGACTAACAACTAACTTGCCCATAGGCCAGATAGCCTGCCTACCCAATAGGCACGGTATGATCAGGCCTTGGTCTTAGATTTTTAAGCTTCAAACAATCTCAACCCGAAATGGTATTTTTTAAAATAAAATAATATTTGTTACTTAAATTTAATTATAAAATATATAAATATTAATATAAAAATAACTTTTTAATATTATAAATAATGATTTGTGCTTAAATGAGTAAGCCAAACCAAATTCAACCTTGAGCTTTGAATTCAAAATTTTTTAGGCCGTAGCTGGGCCCATGGAATCAAATTAAGATTTTTTTAGGCCAAATTTAGGCCTAGGCTTAGAATTCAAAATTAATTACATTTAGCATAAAATAAAAAATGATGTAAAACATATTCAAACTTGAACACGACCCAAACTCGAACTCGAACTCAAAAAAGGCTAAAACCTTAAACCATAAACTTGGATAAGCCCAAACCCCAATAAGCCCAAACATGACAAGCTTAAACCCGAAAGAACCCAAACCTAAATCAGTCGAACTTGAAAAAACCCAAAGCTAAAATGACTTAATCTAAACCTATCCGAACTCGCCCAATTACCACCTCTAGGTTAGAGTATCCCCTTGGTCAATAGGGTTAGAGTATCCCTAAAGATGAAAACTTTAGTAATTTTTGGAAAATGAAGTGTTTTTGGTGAAAATATGGATTTTATCTTAAAACTAGGAATTTGAAATAAATGACAAAATTAAATTTTTTTAGGCCTTGATTCGAGCCTAGTGGGACATGTGTTGTGGCTCATGACTCCATGGGAAGGTTGCTCAGATTTGCTTCGAGGCATTTAAATGCCTAAAAAGGTGAATCAAACAAATTCAATTAATTTTATTCAGGTTAAAAAGTAGGGGACAATATTCTTTACCCACCTTCTCAAATTTATTTCAGGTTTGTTCAAGCTTCATAGGGTAAATAAGGAAACCTTGGAAAGTAAATTTACAAGGACTAACATAAAAATTTCCAAAAAATCCTAAAAATATATTTTTGGGTGAATTAATTTTTGAAGTTAAGTTTGCTTCAGCACGTAGAACGTGTAGCGGAAAGGCTTTAATGAACTTTGAAAAATTACTCTAAACTCATTTGGAATCATTAAATCACAAATGATACCGTTTTGAAAAACGAAAAAAAAAATCTAGTGGGCAGAAATGGGCCAAACAGAATGTAAATCACTGATTTTAAGGGTTCTAGATAACAAAGGTTTGAAAAATAATAATTCCTTCATTCGAAATGATCTAAGGGTAAACAATATACCATTGCAAAGGTAACTCAATGCCCTTTAAGAGAAAAATATCAAGAAATTCTAGAAAAATGTTTTAAGGTTGGAATTTTGTAATCATGACATAGGAAAATGATATGAACATATTTGAACAAGAAAATGCTTGTTGGAATTTTCAAGACAGTAGGAAAACATATTTTGAAGATGTACCAAGCACATAAGTATAGAGAAACATGGTAAAAGGATTAACAAAGTGTCAAAAGTCCTATATCTACCACAACTAAGGCCACAAAATATGTGAGAGGTCCAAGGGATAGGGTCATGGCCATATAGGCATGGTTCACTAAAATGATGAAAACACAAAAGAAAAGTAAAAATGAATAGAGAAAGAGTAAGAAATATACCCATAAAATTGAAAACCTTGCTAAAGATGATAAACAGAAAAGTCTCTACCCTTACAATTCAAATTCTTCTCTTCCTTTGCTATTGATTAGTAATAGAAGGTAGCTAAGAATGAGTAAAATGGTTGTAGTATCAGTGAAAGAGAGTTTTGAGTGGAAAAATAAAGGCAATGAGGGGTTTTTAGAGGTTTTTGGAGAGCTAAAGAGAAATTTTTCTAAAGGTGAAGAATGATGTAAAAATACATGTGCATATTTATGGCTGAGCATATGATGTATCCTATATATGATTTAATTTCAACCATTAAAAACCTAGCAAAAGTAGGATATTTAGGACATTTTTTATGTAAAACATGGGGAATCATTGTACCAAGAAGCAAGCTTTCAATATTCTATTTGTTGCTGTACAACTTTGGCAGTAGGAACAAACCATCCACGAGTTGACACAATTGGCAAGGTCTAGCTTGCCTTTCATTAACCTATATTATAACATAAAAATGCCCTTGTATGAAGCTTAATGGCCATTCAAAATTGTTCTAACCCAATCTTTAAAGCCCCAAAATGATGTGCACATTATTTTTAAGAACCTAAGTCTAAGATTGGATGATTTTTGGAACCAAAGTCGTGACCAAATTTGTGCTTTAATGTTATGGTGCAAAAGGTTGAAAATGGCATGAACTAGGCAAATTTTGCATGTCTATATCAATACAAAAAGTTTTATATTGATACTTAGAACAATTTTGCCTGGATATATTGATACATTAAAGAATGTATCGATAGACTAGGGACTTTATTGATACTTTCACTTGTGTATCGATACATTTTGGTCAAAAATCATGATTTTAGCTACAAGATAACTTTGTATTTATACAAACGCTAATGTATCAATGCAAAGATCAAGTGTATCAATATATGGCCTCCTGTATCAATACAAATGGGAGTTTTGATGACATAGAGGCCTTGTATCAATACATAAGGGTCCTCTATCAACACATACTTGTGAAAAATGTGAATTTTATGTATCTTTGGCTCTTTAAAAACCTTAGCTAGCTGGGAATAATAGATGAATAATCTATGTTTATCTAGATGAAATTGATGATACTTTAAATACTGACCTTTGGTGCCTTGAAAGTTGACATAGACAAAATGAGATGTCTAAATAGATTAACAAGAGTTTAAAATATTTAACTTTGTATCAAACCTAAAATCTACGTGTATGTAAACCAAAACTACAAAAGGGCTTTAAAATATCTTATAATATCAAATTAGATCTATTCATGAATAAAATGATCCATCATGTATTTGGGCTTGGCTTGAATACGCGTTGGATAAGATTATTCAATCTCAAGTTTGGTATTCTCGGGACAACTCAAACATTTTGCCAACAAAAAATTATTCCATTTTTATTCTAAACCGCATTATTAAAAATTATAATAACATTATAAAATTAATTTTTTTAAAAAATAAATTTAAACTAAATTTGACGTGTAACACAAGCTTAACAAACTTTAATAATATCATTAAATAGGATCTTGGATAAATTTTTAAAAGTATCAACTGAACTTGTTTTGATCCGACTCTATTCATATACACCTCTAAATCAAACATATGACAAAGGGCGCATAATTATATATTTTTGAGTCATCTCAACAACTTTCTTGAAAGATTATATTTTTGAAACCAAAAGGATAGGAAATTTGGATATATTTGAGCAAAGGTTTTGACTTGAACTTTATTCAACCTAATTTAAGTTCACCTGAGTTTAAAACTCAACAATTTTTAGACATCAAAATGATCCCAACTCAAATAATTTAAATATGAAATTAGAAATCCATATTCAAAATAATTTAAATCTAAGATAATTTAAGCTTAAAATAACTCTATTTTCTTTTTCAATTTGAAGTGGCTTAATCCTAACTAAAGGTATCATTGTGCTGGGTCAAACTGTGGCCCAAGAAATTTTTTTTTTAAATTTCTTGCCTAGGACTGAGTCTAGCTTTGTCTAACTCAAAAGCTCAAATTATTATTTATAGAATAATAAAAACGTAAAAAACTATGTCTAAGACTTGACCTAAATGGTCAAACTTATTGAACAAGATATTGCTAGGCCTTGGACAACTTTCATCGTAACTTGATTTGTCTCATCAAATTACCCCCTCAAGGTATGTAAAGCAAGTCAATTATTTCATTCTTTGTGTTTTCTTAATTAGTTTAATGCATATAAACATATGATAAAGGGTTAGACCTAGCAATTTGTGTATTTATGTCATATTCGTATATTTTATTGTGTCATAATAATGTTTAAGATTTTTTACATTTACATCAATTTTGATAGTTTATAATCCGTATTAGATAGATTTTGAGAATATATTTGTGTCTTAATATGTCATGTTGTTTTGACTTTATGCATGTTATATTCATGTAATCGTGTTAAATATTGCTTGGACCATAAAGGGTGCATGATTAATACTTCAAGTCATCTTAAGAGCTTTTTGGAAGACAAGATTTTCTAAATCAAAGGGAGAGAAATTTAAATGTACTATATTTTGGACACATCCACTACGTGGGTAAGAGAAAAAATTAGTTAATACTAAAATTCTAGGTAATTTTGATATTTAAATATTTTTAAAAAATAAAAAGATTTAAAAATCTTTAAATTTTATAATAAATTATATTTTTACCCTTTATTTTGTAAACTTATTGCAATCTGATTTATGTTTTTATGCCATTTCACTAATTGAGTTGATGTCACTTAACTTAATGATACCAAGCTCAGTCAACCACTGTCTTAGTAGTATAAATATAGAGCTTGTTGCAGTGTGCCATGATACAAATCCAAAAGTATAAACTTAAAAAGTGGGTGAATCCCTCGCTTATCTATTTTTTCCATCTTGTATTTTGGAACTAAGTTGTCAAAGTAAATAGCTCACCCGACTTAATCCTAAATAGTCATCATGAAATGACCATTTAATTTAGAGTGGCCACAAAGATGAGATTAATCATCTACTAGAGTTCTTATTTGAGGGTTACAAAACACATTAAAAACAAACTCTGAGGTCTAAGTTAATACCAGAGATCGCATAAAAGAGTTTAGGTATAAGTAAAAATTGATCCCTTTTATGATGCATAAAAATCATTTAATTATGTTTGAACTTTAAATCTTGATTTTTAATTTGGTTCTAGTTATTAGCATTTAGTCTTAGTTCCTATATTTCAAAAGGAAAAATTTACTAAAATAGTTTTATTATTACATTGGTGAGTATATTGGGTTTTAAAATATATTTAAAATAAAAAATATCTTTTGCACCTCATAGAAGAACCAAAGGAAAACAAAAAGTTCTATTTTCATGAGATTTTAAATTTTTGATTTACTCATTTTTGAAGTGTGTATTCTTTTATTTAAAATAATCGATGAGATAACTTCTATATTTTGGAAGTAGAACTATGGACTATTTTATTTTAGGGATCTTTCCCAAATTTTTTTAAAAATTGCAGTTTTATTTAAAAATTAGAAAACACTTGGCTTAAGGCCTTGTTTTGAGGAAAAGTATGAAACTAAACCTAAAAGACTTGAATTAGGCTGAAGAGACCAAAATGTCCTCTAAAGTACATGTACAACACGAAAGTTCTCTGTGACCTTAACTCTAAAAAATGACCAACATACCTATAAAGCACACTTTCGATATGAAAGTATCCCATGACCCTAGAAAACTTGACTTTAAAAGTTGAATCATTAACCTACCTAGAAGTGCATGTTGTGTGAATGTTTTATATGGTTGATAAGGACTCGATTTTAAGATGGAATAACTATTATACCCTAGATGGGTTACTTATAA